>JABUQX010047947.1:27500-41761 GCA_015478945.1 Trachelipus rathkii
CTTATCCTGTGCCAGATTCTCCACCTCCTTCATCTCCTCCCGACTCTTCTCCTCCTTCATCTCCCTCTGACTCTCCATCTCCACCACTTCTTCCTCTTGACCCAGATCCTCTTCCTTTTCCTCCTCCTCCTCTCCCTCTACCGTCCCCTTCCATTCCACCACCTCCTGCCATGCCTTCCACAAGTAGTACTGCCGATGTTCCACTTCCCTCTCGTATTCCTCGCCCTCTCGTCCACACTCCTGCACCTCCAACACCAGCTCCTCGTTCTCGCCCTCGTCCTGGTTTGCAGCCGCCTCCGTCTAGAGATGTATCGAGCAGAGGCCGTCAGTTGCGCAGGCCGCTCCGCTACCTGGATTAGAGCACCTGGGCCTCAGCTCTGGAGGGGGGTACTGTGGAGAGGTGCTCTCTGTGGAAGTGGAAAGGAACTCTCTACAGAGCTGAACTGCAGAGCCGAACGCACCCTATGTGGAAAAAGTTGTTGTAGTATCGTTAGAATTAAGCCACGCCTCCAAGCGGCGGCATTATCACTTTTCAAAAACTACGGCAACACGTCAGCAAGCGTCTACAGATTTATTAATATTTAAAACAATAAAATAACAAAATACGGGCAATTTTGCTAAGAAAGCAATAATAACAGCTAAGGACAGGGGTCCAAACCTATCACATGAACTAAGATTAAGGAAATAAAGAAGAGAGAAAATACACAGCAATTCTTATCATCTTCCAAAGGACGGTCACAAGTATCATTAAGGTTACACTTTTACAAGAAATATATATATATATATATATATATATAGCATAATATATATAACAAATATAATAATATATATATATATATATATATATATATATATATATATATATATATACTATATACTATATATATATATATATATATATTAGGGTGATGACTTTTATACAACCTCGGATGGAGAGGAAGGTGAAACGGAAGGAAGTGGGTAGAATAAAGAGTGAGTGAGAAGTTAAGTGAACAGAGTAATAAGGATAAGTATCTAAGAGCTCTTGCAAGTAAATCCAGTTGATTGTAAAACAAGTTGAAACTGAACAAATCAGGAAGCAAATGAAGGATTTGTTAGTAGTGCAACAAGGAAGTATGTGGATGTGCTTAAGTAGGAAGTAAGATTGTTAACAGTGAGTGGTGAATGAAGAGGTGATCCAAGCGGTTAAAAAGTAAAAAGCTTGGTTGAATGTACTAAAAAGCACAATGATGATGAAGTTTCAAAAGAAAGATGTTTGGAGTTATATAGGAAAAAAGAAATACTAAAACGTGCATACGTAGGAGAAAAAGAAGAGGTAAATGAACAGTTTGGAGAGAGGATGATGAATGAGGACTTTCAAGGGAATAGGGAGCTCTTCTGGAAGGGAAGCGCGAAAGGTTAAGAATGAGAATAAGGGGAACCTGCTTGGGAATAATGAATAGAGGATGGTGTTTTTTAACTGATGAAATGGATGTGAGAGTGTGGGGAGACCGAGAAAAAGTGGATTGAGTCGGTAATGTCTGGATGAGAGAAGTGAGAGTTTGGAAGAGGCGAGAAGAAAGGTGCAAAATAGTAGTGAATGGCGGGATTTGTGAGGGGGGTATGGTTGTGGCCCTGGCCCAAGGATGAAACCTACACTGACGATATGCCACAGTGATGGTCCGTCGCGGTCCTATGAAGCTCTAGAGTTGATTTTCTGACTGCGACGAGTTCTCAGTAATAAGTATAGAGGGGGCGGTATAAGGCTGGTCTTTCTTTTCGACTTGTGTCACATTCTTCTTCTACTTTTTCTGTTTCCGGTGTATGTTGCGCACCTTACTCCCAATATTCTGGGGAGAAAAAGGTAGATAATATATATATATATATATATATATATATATATATATATATATATATATATATATATATATATATATATATATATACTCTATATATATACTGCTTACATAACAACTGCTATACCAACTGCTGCTGCTCTTGCTGCTATACTGCTATAACTATAGCATATATATATATATATATGTACTTGACAACACATTACAAGGAAGCGGGTCACACTGAGTTGATTTTTCAACTCCATGGGTGAGCCCCTGGCTCATACTTATTTTAAATATGTCACAAAAGAAAAAGTTGAAATTCGAAATGAATATTCAGTAAAAAATAAATGAAAAAAATGTTCTTACATTATATATACATACAGATTGCCTGAACTAATTTGCAAAATTATAATTAATTAGCATAGCTGGGCATGCCGCAACGATTTTCGGCTATTCGGCTAATCGGCTACGCCGCACTATCAATTCTTATAGCCGTAGTCGTAGCCGAAATTTTTTTTTAAATAGTCGGACAAGCCAACGACGCACTGCATTTTTCCGCGGCTATCGTTTCGGCTATTGAATTTTTTTAAATTAATTAAGTGAACCCTAACTCCGTTCTCCCTGATGACAAGTCACTTTCGAAAACGGGTTTTATATTGGTATGAAAAAGGCGTGGCATTGTAGTGATAAGTGTGTAATAATATTTTCAGTCTTAGTTCTATACTAATACGAATAAGATGTGTCAAAAGCTAAAAGAAGAAAAGTGCAACCTGTTTTAAACACGCAGTTTTATTCAAAATTCCTTTGTGATGTTCTTGTCATGTTATTATTTTATTAATTAGGTATTATTATTATTATGTTACTAAGTAATTAAGTAATAATTATTATAATTACTAATTTACTGATTAGTAGTTACTAGTTACTAAGTAATTAATTACTAGTAAAATATATATATATATAACAAATTAATAATATATATAATATATATATATATATATATATACTCTATATATATATATATACATGCTTAACTGTAACCCAACCCAACCTTATATATGTATAGCATTAACAACCTTATATACTATGCTAACTGCTCATACCTGATATATATATATATATATATATATATATATATATATATATATATATATATATATATATATATATATATATATATATATATATATATATTAATTATATTATTAATTTATCAGATACTGAAATTTAATTAAATAATTTGTATAAAGTATAAACATAAAATTATTAAAATAATTAAATACATGGATAAGTTTGTGACTAGGACCAGAGGTGTTTCTGGAGACAGTTCAGCCGCTGCCAGTAGTAGCTTAAGGAGCAGCTCTCCCATTTTAAATGAGAGCTGTGACATGGACAGCCAAAGATCTCTTACTGATCCTGTCACTGTAACCCTTGATTGTGAGGAGACGAGGGATCCTGGAAACCAAGGCCAAGAGGGCAACGAGGATGCCGTCAAAGAGTTGAAAAGCTATTTGCTCACTCTTGAGAGGTAAGAAACTCGCCTCCATGCTATAGTAAAGACTAAAGACTAAAGACTAAAGAGCATAGTAAAGAGTAAAGACTATAAAGTAACCAAATTAAATCTTTAAATAAAATCTAGTAAATTAACTTTTTTTGAATTTTTTCATGATTGAACATTTAAATATGAAATTACAATAGTCAAATTCAAAAAAATTAAAAACTTCTATTTATTTCAGTTTCTTCATCTTTGAAAAATTTTTGAGGACTGATGAGAAAGTTGATGGGGTGTCTCTTAGGAAGATTCACACTGGTGTTGCCAAGTGTAAACATCCTGCCTGCAAAGGGAAGAAGGGGCTTTCCTACAGCACCCAGACAAGGTCCCACCTCAAGCAGCATTACAAGCATGTAAGTTTAAATAATTATTAATTAAATAATTTAGATAAGATCACAACAACTAACTGGTGTTGCTAGTTAATTAGTTATCAAGATTTAAACACTCTTGTATAAAGTCTTGATACTTTATACAAATGTTATCAAAGAAAATTAAAAAATTTGTAATTAAAGTTTGTATTATTTTTATATACCAGATGCACAATGACCTTCTCCCTCACCTCTCTGCAGCCATTGAAGGGCTTAGCAAGCGCGGTCGCTCCAGTTCAAGGGAGAGTGAGTCTCGCAAGCGTCAGATGTCTCTGGATGAGAGCTTCAGGTCAAAGTTCAGCCAGCAGAGAGCAAGACAAGGTTACACCAGGTGAAAAAATTCAGAAACATAATATTAGTTATTTTAATTGAACTCAATTTTTTTAAATAGGTATATGAGCGACTTAGCGTCTTCACGTTTTAAAAATATTTTTATTAAAAATTTAAAATATATTGATTTATTAACTTAATTACTTTTTCATCATTAGGTGGTTCATTCATTCAATGATGCCACTGGATTTAGCTGATGATCCTTACACGAAGGAGATGTTTTACCTCATTAATCCCGAGTTTCATCCCACCTCAAGGAGGACTTTGAGCAGGGATATTGAAAAGCTGATGCAAAAGGGGAAGACTCGACTGATAAACAACCTCTTCCACCAGAAGTGGGTGGCCACTACAGCCGACAGTTGGACCGCCCACAATAGGTCCTTCTTGGGAATGACAGTCCACTGGATTGACAGGGTCAACCTCAAAAGGTGCCATGCAACTTTGGCGGTCAGGGAGGTGAAGGTAAGAAAATTAAAAAGTTAAATTTTGTCATTTTATACCTTAGTCTCATAACCATAAGAACATATGAGGTGTAAATATTATTTAATTTACAGACTAAAACAATAAAATTATTGTCTTTAGGAAAGGCAAACTCACCAGTTACTGGGGAAACTAATCACAGAGATTCATCATGAGTTTAGCATCCACGGTAAGGTGAAGGCCACCACTACGGACAATGGCACCAACTACGTGGCAGCCTTCAACGCCTTTGGTGAGTCCAACCAGGACCAGGAGAACCTTCCTATGGACCCTGATTATCCTGACTTGGAGATTGTGGATCTCCAGGAGCTCCTGAGGGCTGAGGGTGACAACCCAAGTCTGCCGCCTCAACACCGCTGCAGGTACTTAGAATTCGCGAAAACTAGTGCTAAATGCTACTAATATATATTAATAATATTATTAAGTAATAAGTATTAACAAATAAAGATTTGTCATTTAAGATTTAACTAATAATCTTTGAATTTCTTGAATTAAATATCTTATTGTTTCAGTGCTCACACACTCAATCTGTTGGCGACAACAGATGTGAGTGATATACAGGGCTGGAGCAAGGGGGGCTCACAGTGGAGGAGGACCATAGCTAAGATCCAGGCCCTGTGGAACCTTCAGAACAGGGCCCCAGTGGTGGCCAACCAGATCAAGATTGTCGCCAAAAGAAAACTGAAGACTCCTGTGGTGACAAGGTAGTAGTAGTTACTATTAAAAAAAGAAATTTAGCGTAAGAAATTGTTGCCGATTAATTATAGACAAGTTCATTTTATAAGTTTTTGATATTTTATATAAAGTTATATTTATTTCTGCAGATGGAACTCCCTATATGATAGTGTGATGGTCCTTCTGGAGGTTTTAAGGGTCGAAAACCAAATGGATGCCATAAACACCATCCTCATCAAGCAGCCCAAGGGAGGTTCCCCTCTCACAGAGGTAGACGTCGAGGTAAATATAAAGTATTTTTAAAGTAGCAATTGCTCTTTTAATATTTTTATTTATAATTTAATAAATTTATTAAATTATAAATCTCCTCACAAACCCAAACCCCCTCCATTAATCCCTGTTCTGTACCTGTACCATCGCTCTTGCTTGCCCAACACTCATATCGCTACTTCGTAAACAATCTCTAACTGAATATATCCACCTTTTTTTCCGGTCGTCCGACAGGCAAAACACTCTCACATGTGCTCTTATACACTTTCTTAACCAATATGGTGTTCTCCACCTTCTCCACATGTCCAAACCATCTTACAAAATCCTCATCAAATTTGGCAGTCTTTTCCCTTACCCGCAAGACACGCTTCCATGATAAACTCGTTCCTCATCTTATCCAATCTCCTAACTGCCAAGAACGCCCTCAGATTGTCCATCTGTACAACCCTCACTCTTGATCTATTCGCCCTATTCCATACAGATACCTCGCTCTCGTGCTCCCGTATTTTTATTAATAATCAATTATGCTTACGTAACTAAGCAATATATTAATTTTCACTCTTTCAGGTCATGAACGAGTACACATTGGTCATGCAGCCTGTGGCGCAGTGTCTTGATATGCTTCAGGGGGAGAAAAGGGCATACATGGGCACCCTCCTACCCCAACTTTGGTTGATGAAGACCAGCCTTGAGGAGAAGAGTGAAAATATTCATCTTGTGTATGCAAGGCCACTAGTACAGGCCCTCCTCAGTGGCTATGAAAAGAGGTTTGGCCACCTCTTTCAGAATAGGGATCTCCTTATGGCCACTGCCCTTCACCCCTCCTTCACCCTTAAGGCCCTAGAAAGCATTGCACCTGACATGGTGGAGGAGATCGGGGACAGGATTACCCGGAAGATAGGGGACTCCATCAAACCCACTGAGAAACAGCAGCAGCGTCAGCTTGGCCAGCCAACAGAAAAAGAACCCCACAATTCAGACGCACTCCTATTCAGTAAATTGTTTTCTAGAGTATTGGTACGCAGAGCAAGCCAGCAACAGGATGTGGAAATCGTCATACGAAAGTCCATGGAGGAGTGGGTGCCCTCTCAAGAAGATCCGAGCTGTTCCTGTTTCCCCAACCAGCATAGGGAGATATGGATAGATCTATTTATAAAATATAATACCCCCATTCCTAGTTCAGCAGCTGTGGAGAGGTGCTTCAGCGCGGGTGGGGACATCCTCAGGGCCAAGAGATCGTCCTTGAAGGAGGAAAGGTTTGAGGACCTTCTTTTCCTCAAAGGAAATATGGACCTCCTGCAGGAAGTGATTAGCCAGGAGGACATGGAGGAGGAAGAGGACCTATAGCTATGAAAGTATTTAACTATTTATGTAGTTAACATTTAATAAAAAAATTAAATAAATCTGTTTTACTATCTTATAAAAGGTTTAAAATGTAAAGGCATGCTTTCGTTATCGCGCAAAAGTTTACTTTGTAATTTAACGGTATCGCCGTAGGATAGCCGAATAGCCGCATAGTTAATGCCGCACTGAGGTTTTCAAAAATGCAGTCGGATAGCCGACGACGCACTAGTTAGGTGGCAAAGCCGAATAGCCGATGACGGACCTCGAAAAATTATAGCCGCGCCCAGCTCTGTTGAATAGTCTCCTCTTTGTATTTAGGCCTAATAATTTATTTGTGCGGTGAATTCTGATAAGATATGGGATAACCTTTTAGATGTTATGGACCATAAAGTAGGAAAATGACCACGGCTTGAATGGGGTTTAATTGAGGACAATCAATGAAAATATGGTGAACAGATTGCGGGTATGGGGACAGCAATATTTTGCAGATGGGAGGAGAATCCCGTGACATGTAGTGGCTGTGAGTGATGTTGTTATGGCCAAGGCGGAAGCGTGCAAGCGATTTCGTCGGTGAGAAGAGCAGACCACTCACCAATGTTCGGCTTTACATTTCCTAATTAAGTTCGCCGCTTCGCTGATCATTCGCCACAGCACTTAGAAAGCCAGTAAGATTGACCTTGTCGGAGGGCAGGATAATAATCTTTTGATGGGAGGCTACACTTGTCGAATGGCATCCGGGATGTACCTAGAACAGCTACAGAATGAAGAAGAGGTGACCATTCTGGCCTCTGTCAGCAGTTTCGTTGTCAGTTACCCATACATGAGGGGGCCAGCATGGTGTAATTTTCTTCTTGCTGAATTGGAGCAGCCGAAGAAATTGTACACCAGTTGACATTGTCTTTTAGAATAGGTGGCTTTTAAAGTGCCTGGAGGGAACTGAGCTAATCTGAATAAATGACAAGAGTGGTCTTGGTTAAGGGATATCGAGAGAGGGCATTCATTATAGCCATTAATTCTGCCGTGAAAAGTGAAGCATGAGTTGGGAGGGGGTGTGTAGTAAGTGTGAAGTGTGAGTTCAAGGTATTTATATTTATGTTTTTATTCGTGTCATATTTGGCAGCAATTTTTTTTATGATTGTGGAATGAAAGGTGAGTGAGTGTGAGTGGTGGGTGTTCAGACGACATCGGTAAAACGCTATCCTTTCACCTCCTGTTTCTTGTTTTTACCTTTTATTCTGACTTTCTTTCCACGTGGTTTTCTGTTTTTGAAAATGAGTGATTGTTGTTTTTATATATATTTTTAATTGTTTGTATTACTTTTATTTTTGTTTCTGTAGGAAGTTATTTACGATATATTTTTGTAACAACAAGCTGGACTGTTTCAGTAAATGGAAGACCACGGAGGATATCTGAATCTCTGGAAGGATTGGGCTGCATTTTTTCATATAAGATTATTATTCTTATTATTGTTCTTATTAGTATGGTAGTATTATTAATGTCCATATTTTTTTTTCCTTTTTGGGGCTTTTGGTTGGTCATTAAAGGAAAGGATTTCGTGAGAAAAAACTGGATGAAATTGCTTACCCCAGGAATTCTACTTTTTTTTTTTTTTTTTTTTTTCTATTGTTTTGCTTGGCTTTGGGGCATTTGGTTGGTTATTAAAGGAAAGGATTTCGTGAGAAAAAACTGGATGAAACTCAGTCCAGTTTTTTTTGTTTGTCTGAGTTGAGTCGCAAGATAAGGATTACATCCTTCCAACCTTTCGACGAGAGTCGCAATAGGAGGATTACTCCTCCCCTTCCTTCCGAAGTGTATTCAAGAGATTTAAGAGAGGAATAAATTTATTTTCCTTTATTCCCTTATTCCCAGGATTTGTTTCCTTAAAAGGAACTGGAATCTCGCTAAGTATATGTAAATATTGGCCAAGGGGTTTATATAATATAAATGTGGGAGGGTAAGGTTACAATAAGGTAATTGTAGAATGATTTCTTTGACTTATTGGTGAACGAATCGCCCAGTGAAGCTATTGTTTTTTTGTCTTATTAATATTTGTATGTATTGTACATTCATTTTTTTCTGCATTTATATCGTGTGTTTATTGTTGTTGACGATATTTTATTTATAATTATTTTTGTTTCCTTATGCACAGTGATATTGTATATTTTTTGTTAAAAAAATGAATTAATAAAGGACATAAAGTTCGGTGTTTTGTTAATATTTTAAATAAAATTAGAAAGGTTTGTATGTTTGTTTTGTTCCTTCACCTTCCCTGCCACACACACACACACACACACACACACACACACACACACACACACACACACACACACACACACACACACACACACACACACACACACACACACACACACACACACACACACACACACACACACACACACGTAGGCTTCCAAAACAGCTACAGTATGGGAGAGATTGCGGTCAGGAAAGAGAGCAGACGCACACACACTGTCCTCTGTTTTAGAGGCGTCAGTAAACACTGAAGTAAATCTACCGTGGACTGCGGAATGAGACAAGAATGATGATTTTAACAAGGCAGCTGAGTGGCTAGATTTGGAGAGAGAGAGAGAGAGAGAGAGAGAGAGAGAGAGAGAGAGAGAGAGAGAGAGAGAGAGAGAGAGAGAGAGAGAGAGAGAGAGAGAGAGAGAGAGAGAGAGAGAGAGAGAGAGAGAGAGAGAGAGAGAGAGAGAGAGAGAGAGAGAGAGAGAGAGAAAAAGAAAGAAGGAAAGAAGAAAGAAAAAAGGAAAAGGGGGAGAGAGAGAAGAGAGAGAGAGAGAGAGAGAGAGAGAGAGAGAGAGAGAGAGAGAGGTCAGAAGCAGGGAATATCCTAGGTTTATACCCTTCATCATAGCGGTTAGCTTGTGCATACTCTTGGAACCACCAAGGGGTTGCCGAACGCCTACCTGCGGAAGATTGCTGAATGCCAGCTTTCGCTGCTGTGATGATAACTTACTGAAAGTACTTAAGAAAACCATCATTTATTTCATCAACAGTCTGAAAAGCTTATTGAAGTTAGAGAGAGAGAGAGAGGGATAGCTGTAGCCTGATGAAAAGGAGCCCGCTCCTCTCGGTCATAACGCCATCTGAATTGGGTTTTAACATTGGGCTCGGTGCAACTTCATTTATGCCTTATGGGCTTATGGATATTGGGTAATGGTCACTGCCGTATAAATAATCAAAGCGGGTCCATGTAGAGCAATCCATAAGAGAATGAGAGCAAAAAGAAATATCGATACTGGAAGAAGGGTGTGTATCTAAACATTCATATGTAGGGAGTCCTGTGTTAAGGCATCCCAGGGAATAAAGGGGGTTAGAAGATCTACAAGGATCTTGGACTTAGACGAGGTAATAGAGTCGCCCTATAATGGGTGGCGAAGGTTGAAATATCCTAGTATAACAACCAGAGTAGGGAGCTGCTTAAAAATATCATCTAAGTCGTCGACTTTAGTAAACTCGCTACTCTCAGCCAAGTAGATCAAGCAGACAGTAAAGTCGGTGGACAGATGTATTCGTGCTTCCACTGCATAAAATCTAGTTCGAAGAGAGACTGGAGAATAGGAGACAGATTTATGAATGATTATTTCTCCACCTATCCCCATCATTGTCACCTCTTTCTTTAAAGGTTACCGTTTTATATTGCAATGGGAGGAAGAAGCCACTATGACATACTGAAGTTCCTGCAAACATAGGCACTTTGGTGTACATATGTTTACTAGTTGAACAAGTTCTTCAAAATTATAGTAGTAGCCAGGACGATACCTTTGAATCAAGGTGGTCATGATAGGCCTATATTGTTATAAATGTTATGAGGATGGTATTTTTGAGACTATTGGGTAAAGGTGTAGCACAGGACTCCATATATTTTCTGAAAAAATTCTAAGTTCAAACAATATATATATATATATATATATATATATATTATATATATATATATAATATATATATATATATATAATATATATAATATATATATATATATATATAGCACAGGACTCCACAATATTTGTTGAAAAAATTCCAACTCAAAATCAATATTATCGATATGTATATTATAGTTTTGAATAATTATAATTAAAGGTTAATTATATATATATTAATTATATATTATTATTGGCTATTATTTATATTCTATATATAATACAATATTGATATATTGATTTTGGATTTAGAATTTTTTCAGAAAATATGTGGAGTCCTGTGTCTACCTTTACCATATTTATTATACTGGGCGTAGACTGGGGGTGTTCCTGGGGGTCAGAATGACCCCCCCCGCCGAAATTTTGACCCCCCAACTTTTTTAATTTATATAACTCAAACCAGTTTCTCCTCATCAGGTAACACCTTAATCTCTCTCTCCTTTTCTCTTTTATAAATATATATTATATATTATATATATACCGTGGCACAAACGGTAGAGCGACGGAGTCGCATAGCAACGGCGCGGGTTCGAATCCTAGTTCCGGATCCTAGGTAAAAATTACCTAGAAGTTCCCCTCCTTGAAATAGGGCTATGCCCGTTGAGGTGTGAACTTTTTGGAAAAAAAAAAAAAAAAAAAAAAAAAATATATATATATATATATATTATTATTAATTATATATATATATACATATATATATATATATATATTATATATATCATCTCAAATATTTAAAAAATTTATCTTTAATTTTGATTTTTTAAATATTAATATATTAACAAAAAAAAAAAACCAAAAAACCCCCCCCCCCCGAATATTTCATTTTCATCATTTTTAATATTACACAAAGTTCCAATTTTTATTTTACTCTGTTTTTCTTTTTAATTTTTATAATTTTTTTAGTAAAGAAAATTAAGCATGCACTTTTATTTAAAGAAATGTTAATGATTTCATTAATAATGTTTTTTATTTATAAAATTGCTAAAAAAACCTTTAGTTGAGATTCTTCGCTTCAAGCAATTAACTTCCAATCAACAATTCTTACAATTGGGCGGGGGGGTTGTTAATAACTCTCAAGGTTCTGGCTGAGCTCCTAAATCCTCTGTAACAGTTTATGCATTCGATCCTTTTGCAAATGCACGGTGCCTTTCTAATTTTGTGATATATAATTAAGTAAAATGAAACGTAATTCCTATATTAGTGATTATTTTTTAAAGATTAAAAAGGCATGTTCTGACAGTGATAACATAATAGATGTTGTCAACTCCCTATCTGCTACTACTACTACTACTACTAATAATAATAATAATAATATATAATAATAATAAAGAATATTTTGAATCTAATTATACGGCAAGCTCATTGGCTGAAAATGCTTCTGAAAGCTCTTCTTTAGAATCTTCTAGAAACGAAGGAAGTAGCTCATTGTTCTTAGATATAGGCTTATATATGTGAATAAACATATCGATGATCAAACAAAGGAGCTTCTATTAAAATCCTCCTGGAGCCCACTTCCAAGCTATAAATTTCCTAAAATTGGAGAGAGAAATTTAAGTTTTCAATTTAAATGGATTTTAAAGTATCCATGGCTTTCTTATTCTGAGCATGCAGGAGGAGCTTTCTTTAAAATATGCGTGCTTTTTGAGACATTGCGTATCGGGGGAAGTGCAAAGATTGCGTAGGAAAAGGCGGGCACCAGTTTACTGGCGCATTGGTTTCTGAGAAATTTACAAATTATAAGAAAGCATTTAGGGAATTTGATACTCATCAAAACACGGAGTACCATAAAACGTGCGTCATATTAGCAGATTATTTTTTTTTTATATATTGCTAAAGGGACCTCGTGTAATATTGTAAAGCAAAATAATAGTAATTTAAAATACAGGCTGACGAAAATAGGCTAAAATTGAAGTCGATTATAAAGAGTATCATATATTTTGTGGGAAACAAGGAATAGCATTGCGTGGGAGGATGAGTCCAGAGATATTTTGCACATAAATAGTGGCAGTTGATGGCAATTTTCGAGCATTGTTAAGATTTCACGTCGATGCTGGTGATCATTTATTACTGGAACACTTAAAGAATAGTCTCAAGTATCTCTATAATACTATAGTCCTTCCAAAACCTTGGCATGTAGCTTAAATTATGATTAATTATAAAGAAAAAAAATTGTGAGCAACGTTAAAACGCCACATGTTTTTCGTACTCGCGATAAACAGCCGGCACATAAACTGAATCAAGTGACTTTAGCCTTAGGTATATGTGGAGAACACAGTCTTTAAAAATTAAAGAAGATTTTCTTGAATTTGTAGCCGTAGAAGACTAACTAGAGAAGTTATCGCTAATGCAATTATTCTTTCTCTTAAGAAAAATGGCATTTGCCTTAAACATATGATTGGCCAAGGGTATGATGGTGCTGCAGCGATGATGAGTGATGTTAAAGGAGTTCAGTCATATATAAGAGAAATTTGTCCAGCAGCATTATACGTTCATTGCAGTGCGCATGTATTAAACTTGGCGATATGTCATGCCTCTAAAAAGTGTAGGCAGTTTTTTTTTCTCTCTCTACCAAGAGAAAACATATATCTTAAGAAATATATTAAAAAAGATTTGCCAAATCTTAAAAAAATAAGTCACTTTTAGCTTTATGTGAAACTAGGTGGGTTTTTACAAACATGATGCCATAATAAGATTCAAAGAACTTTTTGTAGCCGTAGTTCATGCACTAGAAATTAATTGAAGTTTGTAATGGTGACACGTTAAACAATGCACATCAGATATTATACAATGTCTATTTGTCGACGGAAGAATTTAATTAAATTACCTCTGTGTATCCTTAAAAAAATAACTATCATGTACATTGGGAATTTCTTTACTACTATCAAAAGGTTGAATTGCGACTTAACTGAAGCTGGTGAACCCATGTCAATAATGTTTTGTTTCTCTCAATGTAATAACTGGCGATCTGATGCGATTCCATCCTTCCAAAGTATTTTCACGGAGGCCACCAATATAGCTTTCCCAATTAAACGCAACAAATTCGATTTCTCGACTTGCTCTCCGTCGAGTGCAGCTTTCATTTAATGCAGACACCTAAAAAATTAATTACCGATGTTTGTTTTTAATTCCATTTTTAGAA
This sequence comes from Trachelipus rathkii, assembly GCA_015478945.1. Lineage (NCBI taxonomy): Eukaryota > Metazoa > Arthropoda > Malacostraca > Isopoda > Trachelipodidae > Trachelipus > Trachelipus rathkii. Next base: position 41,411 of record JABUQX010047947.1, read on the forward strand.
CTTCATTGAAAGAATTGCAACATCGACTCAGTAAACATAGTGCTCATCTCTGTAATCTACAAAATTTTATTCCTCGTCGCTGTTTTGATTTATCATCGTTTTCTGAAGTACATGATTGCTTAATATTTTATGAAAACATTTCTCCCTATATTCAAATAATGTAAACATTGAATTTGAGTTGTGGAAACAGAAATGGAGTGAAATAGATAGGAACAATAGGCCAAATACTGCAATAGACGCATTACCTACGTGCAATCCTACATTTGTATCCTAATATATGGAGACTCCTGCAAATTTTAGCTACACTACCTGTTTCAACGGCAACACCTGAAAGATCTTTCTCAACATTAA
>JABUQX010047948.1:0-10000 GCA_015478945.1 Trachelipus rathkii
AAGGTCGTAGAACTCGAATATGAGGTTGGTAAGTTCGTAAATGGTGCCAGGGACCCCTCAACACCACCACCCCATCCCCCGGAGGGGATCCCAGAAGAAATGCACGGAATGCAAAACAGAAGAAGGAGGAGGAAGGAGATTGAGAAAGAGACATAGTTGGTTCCGACACCGGGGCAGGAGCTGGTGCGGTGCTGAGTTAGTATACATCCGTTTAGCCTCAGACTGACATTTTCTATTTTCAAAATCTGGTTTTCTTTACATAAACGTCAACTAAAATATATAGTTTGTCCTTTTTTATTTTATGTTTCATTTTACATTTACTCTTTGTGTTTAATTTTTGTTAGCAATTTAATTTTTTGTTAATTTATTTTCAAATTTTTATTTTTATTTTTTATTTTTTTAAAAATTATTTATTTTTTTTTCAAATTTTTATTTTTAAATTTTTATTTATTTATTTATTTTTTTGTTTCATTTGTTTAAATTATTTTGTTTTAACTATAATTTTTATTCTTTTTTTTATGTTTTACATACCCTAAAACCGTAAAATCAGTAAATCAAACTACCCACCCCTAACCTCCCACCCTACCGTGATCTATTGATCTATTGATCATTTGATTCAATTCATTACATTCTTACGTATTTACTATACAAGAACTTAAGCTTAAGGATTGTAAAAAACAACTTTTTTCATTTTAAAACATTTATATAACACAACTTAAACCTACACAGTCATAGACAGACAAATTTTCTCTATTAAATATATTTGCAAGTTCATTATATAACATTATTTCTTACATGTACATTGCCTTTATGACGATTTCAAATTTAAACATTCTAAGTCTTTACAGATAGAACTAGCATTTATGTCATTGTTCCTCAGACCTTGCCTAACTTTCATAATCCCCAACGAATAATTGCAAACATAACAAAGTTTTATCCAAACATAATATAAAAATAACAAAGTTTTAGCCAAACATAACATAACATAAGAATAAGTTCTTTGAATAAAATATCATAGTAAAGTGTAATAGTTTACAGATTTTAAAGCTGTAAATCAATAAATCAGTAAATCAAACCACCTGCTCCTCCCCATACCCCCCCTTCCATGATATATCGATCTAGTGATCTATTGATTCAAGTCATATTTTGAGTATCATTTTGGGTAAACATAACATAAAAATAAGTTCTTTATATACTAACCAACGAATATATGCTAACGTAACAAGTTTTAACATCAATAAAGCTAACATATCATGACCTGAACTAAGAATATAATGTACAACGTCAAACCTAACATACCATACGCTCGAATAAACAGCCAACATTATCAAAGTTCCATATTTAACAACGGTAAAGTAACTAACATTGCATACAGAACGTAACCTGTTCACACTTTTTCAAACGCATCTGTAACATATCATTGGTATTTTTACCTTAACATAGTAATATTTAACAAAAATATATCATAACCTTACCTAATTATCATACAGACCAACGAATATATGCTAAGCAGTAAAACAGCCACATCAATAGTTGATACATTGCGTTCGAACTAAGAATATAATGTAGCCACGACAAATGGATACCACGTATGATCGCTTACAAGCGCCCTCATCAGTGAGGCTGGTCACAAAATCAGGGCTCATTTTCCTTAACATATTTCGGGTAGAGCAGCAGTATTATTCCACAAAAATTCCCACAGCGACCGTTAAAGATATCGCATCTGAACTATTTAACACTACCTTTCAGAGTGTCTACGCCAGTATCATCATTTGAACTATCAATAAACGTAGATATTTCGCAAGGGGTTTCGGCAAACTTAACATTATTCACGCAAATATTCAGCGCCCGCCAACACATCATCGCTGCCAACAGTAATATCTACGAGTCCATCATTTCTCTATCAAATCAGCATACCACAAACACAAAAACAGAGCAACCCAACAGCCCAACATACCTCAGAAAACCTACACAGATACCAACATTTGGAACCCAGCCGAGGTTCATCCGAAGTGAATGGGTTCTAACTCATCCTCAGCTGGCAGCCAATGGCCCAGCTTTTCAATCACACATCAGCAGATGTGCCAGAGTTATCTAGCGTACTTCTTAACAAAGTATCCAAACTATCAAAGATACCAGCATCTCGACATGTGTCACTCATATCAAATATATCATCATTTTGAACTATGAATAGTCTGATTATTGTGAAAATTCCTTCGTCGTACAATAATTTATCGAGCATTATGATCACGAATAAAGTTAACATAAAACTTTTTTTTTTATTATTTATTTTTACTTACTTTTCTTATTTAAATTTATTTTCAAACTTTATTTTATAAGTTTCATTTTGTTTTTATACTTTTTCTGTTGTTATTTACATTATTTTAATTTTATTTTTATTTTATTATTTGTTGTTTCTTGTGTTTTTTCAAATATTAGTCTTATTAGTTTTGCCATTTTTATTTAGTTTTCATTTGCTGTACCTTGCTTTTATTAAATATTTGCCTATGTTTATAACGTAATATTTAGTGCTTATTACTCTAAAACAGTAAATCAGCAATCGAACCACCCCCTTCCTCATCTCCCTCCTTCTCCTCCCGCATCTGGCTGATCTACTGACATTGACTGTCATACTTTCGAGTGGCCTTGCCAACATGTACAAAATAAGCCTCTTCAGGCAATCACGAATAGCAACGTATCCATTGTTGACTTGCAAGCAGTTCATTTAACAACAGTAGCAATTAACATAGCATACAAAAGACGTACGGCCTCATGCCACTTGTCGCATTTCTTCAACATAATGTTAGTTTATTAACATGGTAATATAACTAAATATCACAACATTAACACCATCACTGATCAGCGGTCTGCATTTGACGTATCAGTCAATATCGGTCAGTTATCATAGCGTAACATGAACTGCAGTAATGTACAAAGAGCCCTGGCCCCGATAGTTTTGGCACACGGTCAATGTTGACCCTTAACAAGTTCATCATTTCACCAGTAAAGTACCCAACACAGAGCACCTATTCTGGTTTTTTCAAGCATATGACCAGCGTTATCTAAGCCTTACAGTAACATTTAGCAAAATATCAGCGCTGATCAACTGGCTCCAGTTAAACAAAAACAGTTTTCTAATATTAATACAGTAATATGTTTAACAAAAATTTGTTACGTACCTAACTATCATAATCCCAACAAATAATTGCAAGGTTAAGTTTTATCATGTTTTATCTTCAAACATAACATGTAATAATAAACATTTATCATAAAATAGTTCTTTTGAATAAATATCATAGTAAAGCAGATTTTTGTCATTTAAGCAGTAAACAAATAAACCACCTCTCTTCCTTCTCACACTAATGCTCATGACTTTTTAGATCTACTGATCTAATGATCTCAGGTTCGTTGCATCAGCAATATTTCTGAGCAACATAGTACAAAAATAAGCCTCTCAGCCACATACTAAAGCTAACATGGGCACACAGAACCAAGAAACATAATGAAGGCTCATCAGCCAACACATTTTATCCGTAACATAACAAAGCCAATACTTACCCGCCTGTAGTAACTGTCGGACCTTTTTCATGCCTTTTCCAGCATATCTTCAACATATAACGTGCTGATTTTACGGTCGTTTAATATTTACCGTCAATTTATCGCAATTCCGCCCAATTATCATAATCAACCATAACTGCAAACATAAACAAAAATATCCAAGAGTAACAAAATGTTCTTTCATCATAGTAAATTGTGTTGTTTACTGATTTTTAAAATAGTAATTGTAATAGCTTACCGATTTTAAAGAGTAAACAGTAAACAAACCATCAGTTTCCTCTTCAATACGATACTCTTTTTGATCTATTGATCTATTGATTCATGTCATTATTGAGTAACAGCTGGGATAACATAACGCACAAAATAAGCCTCTTTATATACAACCATCGAATAGTAGCAGACGTAACAAAAGCTTTTATTATTGGTCAAAGCGGCACATACCTGAACTACATATAATGCCAACGACGTTCTAACACGCGGGCGAATAGCCAACATTAATCACTTTCGCATCAGTAAAGTACTAACATATCGTACAAACGTAACACTTTTCAGCATGTCTTCAGCATATCAATGCTAATTTTGCCATTTCAACGTCGTAATGGTTTAACAAATATATATACCTGTTCAATCAATCATATCAACGTTGGCGTTAACGTACTGCCTTTACATCAACTCGGCCATAACAAAATTGGCACTTCGTCTAAATATCATAATTTCGGCCGAATATTATAACAAAAATTTATCCATACAGAACATAAATATAAGAAAATTTTGTTGAATAAAAAAACACAATAAAGCGCAATACTCACATTTTAAAGCAAAATCGTAAACAGTAAACAAACCACTGTTCCCGCAGTCTCTAATCATTCATCTATGATCCATTGGGACTCAGTCATATGAGTACATTTACTAAACATAACATAAAAATAGTTTTTATATAGCTGACCGCGCGATGCACGAATTGGCCTTTACGAGCTAAACGGAGAAGATCCCATCCGGGGCACTCCGGGAAGCGTGGTGCGTCACAGCCCGAAGGCTGTACCCTATGTAACCGCTTACACACCCCCCTTCGGGGTACCCCGAGATGGGTCTTCATGCATCTCTCTGGGGTGATCTCCGTGTAGTGGGGCTCGTCGCTGAAAATTGTTCGGTGTTGCGTAAGCATATATTCGTAGGTCAGTATATAAAGAACTTATTTTTATGTTATGTTTAGCCAAAATGATACTCGAAATATGACTTGAATCAATAGTTCAATGGATCATAGGCGGATGGATGGGTAGGGGACTGCAGGGATGGTGGTATGATTTACTGATTTACTGATTTACTGCTTTAAAAATCTGTAAACTATTACGCTTTACTGTGATATTTTATTCAAAGAACTTATTTTTATATGTCAGGATAAAATTTTGTTATTTTTATGTTATGTTTGGTTAAAACTTTGTTATGTTTGCAATTATTCGTTGGGGATTATGATATTTAGACGAGGTTATGATGAATTTTTGTTAAATATTACGAAGTTGATGTAAAAAATTTCGGTACGTTAGCATTATTTCGTTGTCAGTATGATGATTAGACAGGGTTATGCTAAATTTTTGTTAATTATTACGATGTTAATGTAAAATTAACATTGATATGCTGGAGATATGCTTGAAAAAGTGTGAATAGGTTACGTTTTGTACGATGTGTTAGGTACTTTACTGTTGTTAAGTGCAGAAGTTTGTTAATGTTAGTAGTTTATTCGTACGTATGGTGTGTTAGGTTTGTCGTTGTACATTATATTCTTAGTTCAGGTTATGTTATGTTAGCTTTATTAATGTGAAAACTTTGTTACGTTACCATATATTCGATGGTTAGTATATAAAGAACTTATTTTTGTGTTATGTTTATCCGAAATGATACTCGAAATATGACATGAATCAATAGATCAATAGATCAAAAAGGTCATGGTGGGAGGGGTGGGGAGGGGTTGATGGTTTGATTTACTGATTTACTGCTTTAAAATCAGTAAACTATTACAATTTACTATTTTAAAATCAGTAAACTATTACAATTTACTATGATATTTTATTCAAAGAACTTATTTTTATGTTATATTTGGATAAAACTTTGTTATGTTTGCAGTTATTCGTTGGTCTGTATGATAATTAGACAAGGTTATGATAAATTGTTGTTAAATATTACTGTGTCGATGTAAAATTAACGTTTATATGTTAGAGATATGCTTGGAAAAAGTATGAAAAGGTTACGTTTTGTATGTAAAGTTAGTTACTTTACAGGTGTTAAGTGTGGAACTTTGTTAATGTTAGCAGTTTATTCGTGCGTAAGGTGTGTTAGGTTTTGTCATTGCTCATTATATTCTTAGTTCTGGTAATGCTATGTTAGCTTTATTAATGTGAAAACAATGTTACGTTAGCATATATTCGTTGGTTAGTATATAAAGAACTTATTTTTTGTACTATGTTTATCCGAAATGATACTCGATATGTGACCTGAATCATTAGATCAATAGATCAAAAGGTCATGAACGGGTGGATAGGGTGGGGGGGGGGGGGTGGGTGGTTTGATTTACTGATTTACTGCTTTAAATTCGGTAAACTATTACACTTTACTATGATATTTTATTCAAAGAACTTATTTTTATGTCATGTTTGGATAAAACTTTGTTATTTTTATGTTATGTTTGGATAAAACTTTATTTTTATGTTATGTTTGGATAAAACTTTATGCTTGCAATTATTTGTTGGGGATTATGATATTTAGGTAAGGTTATGATAAATTTTTGTTAAATATTACTATGATAATGTAGAAAACTTTGTTACGTTAGCATATATTCGTTGGTCTGTATGATAATCGGACAAGGTTATGATACATTTTTGCTAAATGTTACTGTGTCAGTGTAAGATTAACGTTAATATGTTAGATATATGCTTGAAAAAGTAAGAATAGGTTACGTTTTGCATGCAATGTTAGTTACTTTACTGGTGTTAAGTGTGGAACTTTGTTAATGTTAACAGTTTATTCGTGTGCAAGTTGTGTTAGGTTTGTCTTTGTACATTATTTTCTTAGTTCATGATACGCTATGTTAACTTTATTGATGTGGAAACTTAATTACGTTAGAGTATATTCGTTGATCAGTATGATAATTGACCAATGTTGTGATAAATTTTAGTTAAATATTACCATGTTAATATAAATTAACATTGCTATGTTAGAGATATGCTTGACAAAGTGTGAATAGGTTACGTCTTTGTATGCTATGTTAGTTACTTTACTGTTGTTAAGTATGGAACTTTGCTAACGTCAGCAGTTTATTCGTGGTTACGTTAGCACATATTCATTGGTTAGTTTATAAAATGATACTCGAAATATGATTTGAATCAATAGATCAATAGATCTTGGATGGGGTGGGTGGATGGGGTGGGGAGGGTTTTATGGGGAGGGTGGGATGGGTAGGCTGGGTTGGGTGGTTCGAATTATTGATTTACTATTTTAGGGTATGTAAAAACGCTAAATATTTACGTTATAAACATGGAAAGCATAAATATTTTAGTAAAAACAAAATGTTTAAAGCAAATGAAACAAAAATAAATAAAAAATAAATAAAAACTAATAAAAATTTGAAAATATTTTGAAAAAAATAAACACAAAGAATAAATGTAAAATGAAATTAAAAATAAAAAATAAAATTAAAAAATAATAATAAAAAAATAAGTACAAAGTATAAATGCAAAATGAAACTTATAAAATAAAGTTTGAAAAATAAATTTAAATAAGTAAAATAAGTAAAATAAAAATAAATAAAAAAAAAAGTTTTTATGTTAGCGTTTATTCGATGATCTGTATGCTCGATAGGTTATTTTATAATGTTTGACAGAGAATTTTGCTAATGTCCACGTTTATTCATAGTTCAAAATGATGTTATATTTGATATGCAAGACACTTTGATGAATGTAGTATCAATTCACAGTTCAAGATGCTGGTGTCTTTGATAGTTTGGATACTTTGTTAAAGAATTTTGCTAGATAATACTGCTTTATCTGCTGATGATATGATTGAAAAGCAGGTATTGTTGAGTTTTGCTGTGTAATGAGGGATAGGTTGAGAACTTATTCATAGGTTCGGATGTTGATGTCTTACTCGTAGGTTCAAATGTTAGTATCTATTGTAGGTTTTCACCCCTTGTAAGTGTTAGATATGTTAGGCTATGTTTAATTTCTGATACGTTACTATGACAATGTGAAATTAATACTGATTTGATAGAGAAATGATAAGTTTCGTAAGATATTACTGTGCTAACTAGCGATGATGTGTTAGAAACGTGGGCCTAGGTAAAGTTTTTGCTGAGTAATGTTAAGTTTGCCCGAGAATTTTGCTAATGTCTACGTTTATTGATAGTTCAAAATGATGTTATATTTAATATGGGTGACACTTTCATGAAGGTAGTGTCAATTCATAGTTCAAGATGCTGATATCTTTAACAGATTGGTCACTTTATTAAGGAATTTTGTAAGATAATACTGCTTTAGCTGTTGCAGATATGTTGGGAAAAGTGGGGATACATTGAGTTTTGTATGTCCTGTTAGCTACTTACCTTTGATAAGTAGGGAACTTTGTAAATGTTAGCAGATTATTCATACGTGAGGTATGTTAGGTTTGTCGTTGTACATTATATTCTTAGTTCAGGTTATGATATGTTAGCTTTATTGATGTGAAAACTTTGACACCTTAGCATATATTCGTTGGTCTGTATGATAATTAGGTAACATGTTGCCCGCGTATCGTTCTGATGTTGCTCGCGACTCGCGTATTCAGATTTATCACGTTTATTAAAAATTAAATAGTTTTAGAAATTATATATATATATATATATATATATATATATATATATATATATATATATATATATATATATATATATATATATATATATATATATATATATATATATATATATATATATATATCATTAATCTATGGTTTTCTGCCCTTAGGGACTATGGGGAGTCTTGTGTGGTAGCGCTTGACATATCTAAGGCTTCTGACAGGGTATGACACGCATCGCTACTCTCTAAGCTACCTTCCTTTGGATTTCTTCCTTCGCTTTGCTTACTCTTGTCTAGTTTTCTTTCAGATCGTTCCATTTCAGCTCTTGTTGATGCAGCAACCTCTTTCTCCTTTTATGTTAATTGTGGTGTTCCTCAGGGTTCTGTTTTATCTCCACCTTTATTCCTACTTTTCTTTAACGGTCTTCTCAGCTGGACTTCTAACTCTGTTCCCTCTTATGGAGTCAACTCTCCATTCCTCCACTCATTTCATCTATGAGCTGTTTCTATCTAGAGTTGCCTCACGTCTACAGCCTTCCGATTCAATTCTTGCCGATGTGGTCGGGATTTCTCAGTGGGCTAACCACATTCTTGTGAAATTCAACTCTTTAAAAACTCAACTTCTTCATATATCCCTCTCTAAAACACCTCCCAACTTTCCTATCCCCTTCAATGGCTCTAATGTCTCATCTGTAAACAACATAAGTATTCTTGGACTGAACATAAATAGTGAATTGTCTTGGAGACCTCATATCAAATCGGTTGCTAAAATGGTCTCAATGAAGCTGGGAATTCTGTTCAGATTGCGTGAATTTTTCTTCTGCTCAGTTACTCCAGTTATATAAGTCTTATTCGGCCCTTGTATGGAATACTGTTATCACATTTGGGGTGGATCCAGTTCCACCCTCCTTTTGGATAGTGTTGAGGCTAAGACTAAGAGACTAATAAACTGTCCAATACTTTCTAATTCCCTTGACCCTCTTTCTCTGCGAGATGATATTGGTGCCCAATCTCTTTTCTATAGGTATTACAACGACCTCTCACATTCCTCAACCACTGCGTAGCCCTCGTAAAACAAGAGGTGCCTTACTCTCACATGAGTATTGTGTGAATATTGGAGACTCAAGGTTTGCTCGTTGTGGTGCCTCCTGCTTTCCAGCCACATCTGTTTTGTTGAACTAATTGCCTTCATCCAATTTTCCTGCAATATTCAATCTTCCTCTCTTTAAGTCTCGCGTCTGCGCCCACCTGAGGGAATTGCGTTAGACAAGGGACTGGGTGAATTTACTTTCCTTTTTGTTTTTTCTTTTCATTCTTTTTTGTTTTTTTGTTTTGCCCCCTCCTTTGGAAAAGGGCCCTGCTCGTGAATGGTGACATCGTGTATATATATATATATATATATATATATATATATATATATATATATATATATATATATATATATATATATATATATATATATATATATATATATATATATATATATATATATATATATATATATATATAAATTAATGATTATTAGTGGTCGTCGTCCTATGTGTGGCTCGCCTAAATTTTTTAAATTCTTAATTTGCTCGCGATAGACTAAAGGTTGGGCACCACTGCTCTAACGTATA
>JABUQX010047948.1:20000-27480 GCA_015478945.1 Trachelipus rathkii
AAGAAAACTCAGTCAGATGTGCAAACAGCCATCCAATAACCAAAGCCCATGGCATGTATAAGGCAACCGGTTCCACCTGGTTGTGCCACCCGAGGAAACAGCATAATACCACCAAGAAGGCTTTCCAAAGTAAGAGTTTTAAATTAAAATTAAAAAGTTTTTCTTAATAAATTTTATAGGGAAAGATTCGCCAAGTCTCGCCGCCAGCCAGTTTAACGCAAGCAGAAGCAGGCCGGTCCTTCGAGAAGGAAGTTTCTCAAGCAAGAAGCAACCCAAAAAAAGAGAGGAATAAGTTTTCTCTTCAGGAAGCTCCCAGAAAGAGGAGGCGTGCTCCTCGCCTTTCAGGTCGCGAAGCCGAGTATCGAAGGAAGCGCCTCCTTCACAAAATAGAATTTTGCAAAATAGAATTTCCCCTTCCCCCCCGTCCAGTAAATAGAAAAAAAAAAGGGTGCACGCCAATAGACATAGAAATTAATACTAATTATTGTCTTATTACTGTTAAGGATGAAATAATATAATATAATTAAGGATATTTTTTCTTTGCAAGTGTCTTATGTAAAAAAACAGGTTGTAAAAAATAATATTTTAATTTTAAGTATGTTTGATTTCAAGGTGATCGACCCACAAATTGGTTTTTAATAAAAAAGGTAATTTTATATTTTAAGGGGTTCCGTTTATTTATTAAAAAGTGTGTAATTTTAGAATAAATTAAAAGGCTGGTATATTTTTTATATATTCTTAAGCCGTGCCTATATTTTTTATAAGTGATAATAAGAAATGTGCTAATTTCCAATTTTGATTACAGATAAATCCAGGTGTTAGAGTAAATTCGTCAAGTGATTATTGGCTTTCCCAAAACTTTATTTACCCTCTTCTAACGACCGGTATTTTCTCTCCTTTAAAATTAACATTTCAGTAAACCTTTAGCAAAGATACTAAATCCCTTTAAAAAACAAATATCGATATAATACATGTGCTGTGTGTGTGTAGAAGGGGTTAGAAAATAGAATAGTAAGAGAAGAGGGAAGGAGAGCATAGATAAGAGAGAAAAAGAGAGGAGGGAAAAGAGCAGTTAGCACAAATAGACAGCTCTGGCAAGGGCCAAACCGAAATTGCAAAACAATACGCACACAGGGAACACGCACAAGCATTCACCACACACACTTACCCGAGGTGCAGGCAAACGCCGCCAAAGGTGAAGTTTTACAAAAAGGGGAATAGGCATGGGCAATAATAATTAAGTGATATAAATATATATTTTCTTTTTTTACTTTTTTTTTTATATAGATATGGAATAATTTTTTAACATCTAAGAGTAACGGGTAATAATATTATAATATATTATATATATTATATATATATATATATATATATTAATATATTATATATATATATATATAGTATATATATATATATAAATATATATATGTATATGATGATATATTTGGTAGTGTATTATAATTGATATATAATAGATTATATATATTATATTATATATATGAGTCGTGAGACTATATATTTCCACATAAGTGAGTCCTTATTAAAGAGAGACGAAAGCTATCTTTCTTTTTTCTTTTTTTTTTCCTTCTTTTTTAATATACAGATATATATATATTTATATTGATATTATCACAGTTAGATGCGTTTTAGGGGGTGTGTTTTTTGGGGGAAAGGAAATAAGAGAGAAATAAAAAGTTTAAATTTTTAGTAAAAACAAAAAGTGTCCCTTTTGATTTTTTTTTTATAATTAGTAGTATTTTCTTTTTATAAATTTTTAAAAGACCAATATACAAAATACATAAAGTAATATATCGAGAACTAAGTATATCGCTGGTATTGTGATGTTTTTTTTTTGAGGTGATTAGTAATTAAGGCCATTTTTTTTTTTTGTGCTAATTTTTAAGACAAACGTAACAGTGATTACTTTTCGTTCATTTTTTGTTGGTGGAGTTTTAACGTTAAGTACGTCACTAGCGATAGTTTTTTGTTGTTTTCGAAAGACTTTGTTTGTCCTTTGAGGGAGGATGGCAACGAAGCCCGCTTCAGAGGATGAAGAGGTAATGAGAAAAAAAACTTTTCTAGTTTTCAGTTTATACTATTTTTTCGGTTTATATTATGTTTCTGTATCCATAATAAATAAGAAAAAACAAAAAATCGAAGAGTAACCATATTATATATAATTTGAATCCATAATAAATATAGAAAACTTAGATTTTAATATCTTATAAGTATATAACTTTTCACTGCAAATCAATTAGAAGTAAATAAAAAAGTTAAGAGATGACATAGTATGCAATCGACGTGTTCTTATTATTATTATTATTAATTATTACGCTCACCAGCCACGAAGGAATACCTGGGAAAGCTCGGTCAACTTTCCCATGACCCAGCCAAGTTTTGACAGCCGACCATTCAACCCCAATCAGATATGGGGACAGACCTCCGTTCCCCCCGGACACCCTCAGATGCAGCCACAGCCAGGGAACATCCCTTGGGGATGGTCTGGAGGAAACCCAACACAGATGTATGTCTCCTCAGGGCAGAACAGTCAGGGTCAAGGCACCCATCCACCCCAGGAGGCAGGATTAAGTCATATTTACAGCCCCTCAGCCCAACATCAGCTCCCTATACCAGTCAAATCTTCTTCGTACACAGCCTTTCCCGAGAATTCCAGAAGATCTGCAGAGCTATTTGTTTAAATCTGAGACAAAGGCCGGGCAGGGGAATTGAAGCTTCAATGAATACGTTTCGACGTTACATGAAAGATTAGGCATGCTAGGCCCGTTAACTGAGAACCGAAAAATATCCTTCGCAAAGTCCATGATATCTTGCAAGCTCGAATCGGAGGCCAGATATTATTTATTGAATGATGAATCTTTCTCTGGTTGTATAAAGTTAGAAGACTTTCTCCTACAGTTAAGGATCTTTCTACAACCAGACAGCAAGGACACAATTTTTGATATTTTGCTGCAATTTTGGGAGTTAAAAAGAGATAGCGAAATGACATTTTACCGCCTTCGTTTTTAGCAATTGAAGAAACGGCTAAATGGAAGTTTCAAGTGGAAACTTTGCGGAATTGACTGCAAGCCCGCAGGACTCTCTACAAGCAGGTAATATATCATGGTAAAACCAACTAAAGGTATTAGAGAGTATCCCGGGACGAAGAGATTGTGAAAAGGTATGGGAAAAAAAGGGGGGGAAAGGAAGAAAAGGTAAGGGAAAAATAGTTTTTAAAAAGTTTTTTGGAATGCAAGTATCAGCTAGTGTGAGCTGCTAGTAAAGGTTTGCACCCAGTTTCCCAGAGGAAGCTTTGGTTCAAAGTTTAATCCGAAAAACAGGTAAACAGAAGAACTGCTCGAGTATTTTTAACCAAAAAAGAAAGAAAGCCATTAGCGAGCAAGGACGAACGAGTGTCGCATGCTCAAAAAGGAAAAACCGGTGTTGGGATGAGAGCAAGGGCAGAAGTCCTCTTACAGAAAGAGAAATATGAAGATAAAATGAAGAAAAGAGAAGGAAGAAGCAATCCAATTTACCTTCCCGTAAGAGATAGCGGTGCGGTAGGGCGTTTTTTTCTTGCCTAGATGGTAGTGAAGCTGACGCGGAAGAAGAACTGAGGGGAGCAGGACTGGTGTTTTTGAGGGGTGGATCCGGGGTGAGACACCGCTTTCAGAGCATAAGGGGGTGTCGTGTGGAGGCGTGGAATTGCGGCCCCAATGATTGCCGTTATTTTGTCTGCAAGCCACATAAGACATAATCAAGGCCGGTTTGCTCGTCTGTAAGAAGGGAAATGATGCCGTTCCCTGATGTACGTTGGAGGCCCATGTGACGGTCGGTTCAGGAATGAGGTAGATTTCAGGGTATGGTCAATAGGGGCACGCGCGATGGGCGTTGTGGGCCTTTTAGAGATGGTTCGTGCGCTTATGGCAGATTTGTGAAGGTTGTGGAAAGCCGCCAGGAGAGCTCAGGCGATACTCCCAGAAGAGGTTAAAGCAGCTAAGAGTCTACTACGTGCCGAAGAGGTGTAACCCGAGGACAGACTCCGAGGCGAAGAAGAGAAGAAGATGGAAGTCAATATACGGCAGAAAAACCTTTGAAGTGAAAGGAGTCTGGCCAACAGTGTCCGACTAATTAGCAAATAAGTCGAAGAAGGTTCCCCGGCTGGCGATAAGTACCAGGGCGTCCGGAATCTTGTTAGATAAACAACAGTGTTTTGAGTGTTAAGGGTACCTAAGGCGACAGTGCCCTAAGAGTAGATAAGCCACGGATCGCTTAAGAAATTTATATGGTGACAGAACCTACAAGCCTAGAGGAGTCTGAGTGGAAAAGCCACAAGGATTTAACACATTAAAGGTTTTGGTTAGATAAGCAAACAGTGGTTTTAAGTTTTAAGAGCTATAGGTAACGATGCCTGCGTAAGATAAGCCAAGGCGTTCAAGAATTTGAATGGGCAATATTAAAACAATAAGTTTGTTTATTTTAAGTCCATTTTTGCCGACCAGTTGTCTGCTGGATGGAATTCCGTTCTAACGGAAAAAGGAAAACTGAACAGAAATAACAAGATAAGTTATTTTTCTAAGAAATGATAAACCACAGTGTTTAAACGTATGTAGGCGACAGTGCCTAGAGTAATAAGTAACAGTTACTTAAGGTTCAATGCGTATACAAGGCGACAGTGCCTAGAGAAGAAGGGTTAGGCAACAGTGCCCTCGAGTAAGATAACTAACAGTGTTTAAAAACGCATAATAGCGAGCAGTGCCATAGAGTATAAGTAACTCAGTATTTTAAGGTTTCAAAGCGTATACAGGCCGACCATGGCTAGAGGGTATGGTAGGCAAAACAGTGCCTAGAGTAGAATAAGCCCCAGTTTTTTTTTTTTTTTAAAACATAAGTTTGTTTTATTTATCATTTTTGCCGACCAGTTGTCTGCAAATCATTTTTTCCAAAAAAAAACCCTAAAATAAAGAAAAGGAAAAATAAACTAAGAAATGGAAAAAGCCTAGGAAAAGTACCTAAAAGATAGAGGGAGCAAACAGTGCTCAAAGAGTTTCTAAGTGACAGTACTAAAGATAAAAAGGAAATAGGTGTCTTGGTGTATGTACTGTTGTTGATCAATGTTTTCCGAGGCAGGTAAGAGAGCACTGTAAGCAAGATCGCCTAGTAGGGCGGCCTTAAATCCAGGTGTGTTCTAGATAGAGAAGAGTAGATAACCAGTGAAAATATATATATAGTGTAGGTTATATATATATATTGTGTATAGTTAGTATTCTTTAAATTGATATATAATATATATATATAGTATTTATATATATATATATATATGTATATATATATATGTATATATTAGTATATTATATATATATAATATATTATATAATAATATACAATATATATATATATATAGTTATATATTATAGTATGATATATATATATTATATATATATACTATTAGATTGTATATTCGTATAGGTATAATAGATTTAATTCATGGGTTGGTTAAATGTTATTGTCCCTGAAAGACTGAAGATGGTTCATCCCTGTCAGATGATTAAATTACCACACTCAAGAGTTAGGTCCTTTTAAGGGAAGTTACTCGATTGGGTGAAAAATATTCCCCGGTATTACCCCTTCGAAGCTCTTTAACCGAGTTTGTCTTAGGATATTTAGGCGGTAAGCCGTAACGTTTACCATGATTTTTTTAAATCTGTTAAGGAAGTTTTTTTAAATTAAGAGTTTAAATAGCAAGAAATCTGGAGACTCATAAGAGTTGAGATAGTTTCCGAAAGAAAAATTAAAAAGAATATAAAGCATAAGTTTTTTGTAGCAGTGATTTTAACGTCCAGACGGATGTATTCCATGACAATATTTTTAATTAATTTAAAAATGTGTCTTGTTTTTTTGTTTATATTTAGACTAAGGTTATGTACAAATAAGATTTCGTGTGCAATGTTTGTTGTATACCCGTATGTACAGGTACAAGCTGGCGTATGTTCCAATCACTGAATCACCAAGGTCGTGCGAATACATGCATGAATAGAGCAGTGAATATTTCGGGTCGTATTGATTGTAAAGATTGACCTTGAAGAGAGGGAATAGACGATAAGGCGGAAGAGAGAAGAAGGGAAGAAGGAGGAGGAGAGAAAGTGAAAATGCCACTTTCGTTTAACTGTTAAAGAGATTCGCTTTTTTTGTTAATAGTTTTTATATTAATTTCAATTAATTTTTCATAGATTTGCTTTATATATAACTTCAGTAGTTTGGATACCTAGTTTTATTTTTTCTTGATGGAATGTTTTAACAGGAGCCGCTTAAGATAACCATAATGGTCTATTGAAGCTGTTCCTTTAGTTTTAAACAAGTTTCAGTATTCTTTTTATATACCTTTAGAAAAATGAGTGTTTAGGTTTGTAATGTCCTTTTAGCATCCCGGCTATAAAAAAATCGCGTTTGTAATTTTAAGTAAGACGCTTTGTGTTTTGAATTTAAAACAATAACCGTTAATGGTTAATCGCTTTGTTCTTTAAATGATTTTAAAAGCTTTATGTTTATAAATCTTGTTGAAATTCAAGATTTTGAATCTGGAGCCCGGGGCCGATTTTTGGTAAGAAAACTAACCATTATACTTTAAGTCTAAGAATAATTTCCATCAGTAAAAGCTAATCATAAGTTTTAGTACGAACGAACTAATTTTCTTCTAAGTAGTTGGTAATCTGCGGTAGCGATATTCAGACATTATTAACATGCTTAAGTAAAAAACACCGCATTGATATGACAACCTTTAAAAAATGATTAAAAAAGGCATCCTTGAAAAATAAGTAAACATACTCGCGCCCGTCATTCGGAATGGTTGCGCGGAGGCAAATAATGAATTATAGGGATGGCAACCGCGATCTCCTGGACCTCTAATATGCGAACTTTTGGTCCCGCCAGGATATCCGATTTCCATTTTGGGAGGCAAAGCAAATAAAATAAATTTAACATTACAGCCCCGCTATATATCAAACAACCGAAACATCAGGTTATCCTGGTCTTTCCAATCCTTGTTCGCAAGGAAACAACCACTCACATCCAGTCATGGAGATGGATGCGAGTACTACCCATCTCAATGGATGTTAAGTATGTTGTTTCGGGCATACTGCACACATAATGTTGATTGAAACAAATCTTTTGGCAAAGATTATTTTTACGAGAGGGGGGTCCTTTGTAGTAAGTAAGTTTGTGTGCCAAATGAATCGAATTATCAACTATATGTGGTTGCAAGGGCCTTCCAAAAGCGTTTTATAAACCTCCAAACAACCGCAAATTCCTTAAACAATCCACGATGTAAGGCTATGACGAGCAACGGTGCGTCCTAAATACCTTAAATTTCTACAAACAAATCTTACATAGTACATATTCAAATAAGACACGCTGTGCCAATCTCCTCAATTACCGCATGTACTTAGACTGGACTCAAAGTTCTGTAACTTTTCACTCAAGTTGG
>JABUQX010047949.1:0-15000 GCA_015478945.1 Trachelipus rathkii
GAATAATGTAAAAGTTTGCATAATTGTAAGTAATAGATTGGAAATATTTAATATGAATGGACATAATTGGTATTAGATTATAATAGCAAAAAATTATATATCTTCGATAAAAGAAAATAATTAATTTGTAAATATAAAAAAATAACTTTACTGTTTTAACATCTAACATAAAGATAATATCTGTTAAAATAAATGCCCGTTTTCACTTCTCTTCTCTCCACTTCATGGACTAATTTAATTAAAATATGGAACGAAATTTAGCTGCTGTTGGGTCAACAATTATTTAATTAATCTTGAATTCAATTAATGTTTTCATTTTTATTGTCATTACTGATTAAAGATAGAATTCTTTGACCTAATATTACTAGTTCAATTATCTTCCAAAGGAAGAGAGTAATTAACATTACCTGATAATGAACTAATATATATTTGCATTATACTTATTTTCCTAATTCCTTGTTTCCACAGATTGTTGGAATAATGTTTAGACAAGGAGGGAAAATGATTTCAGGAAGTATTTGGTTTTCGTGCTTTATGAGTGTGTGGATGATTGGATCTTTTATAATTACGACTGCTTACTCAGGAAATCTTGGTATTAAATTTGATTACTACGAAAACAACTTTTTATAGAGACATCGTCCCATGTAAAAAAGATTTATATATTCATCTGTTTATTTTCAAACCATTATGATTACACATGAAACTTATATATATAAAGATACAAGTAGAGTATACGCAAGGTTCGTTTACTTTGCTATAGCTATAGTAAGTACTAACATGAATCTATGAGGGCGAAATACGTGTGCAATAGAGCTGCCGTTTATTTATTTGGGCAACAGAGATCATGGTATGAGGCAGCTCTTCAAATTATATTTTAGCATGTTGCTCGTTCAATCCTCCCACCAATGTTCGATATGTGCAAAGTTTATAGCGAAATATGTTGGAGTAGTTGGGTAATTCCTAAAATGGGTATATGTATTTATCAATTTACTCATTTTCGCATCTATCTATATTTAGAATTTATATTTCTTTGTGTCTCAGCAGATTTCACTACAGAAGAATAGTTTCGTAGTAACGCAGCTAGTAACAGCTTCTATTTCTAGAGAATTAGAGGAAAGCCTCCGACTTTTAACAGTGTGTTAGTGAACATGATACATACGGAGACTAAAACTAGGGAGACATACTTTTGTAGGCTCACCTTTCTTGTTCAATCTTGAGACATTAGTAGAGAAATTAAGATAGTCAGTCGAGTTAGTTCTAAGACTACATATTTTGATCCTCGTGACTACAAGTACGAGAGTTTTATTTATCCGAATTTAAGATTGCGGAAGATAGATATGAGATCATTGGTCGAGTTAACGTCATTGCCCATGTCCAGCCAGTTGCACGACTACCTACAGAGCTAAGCGAGGCCAACAGTATATAATATGACGCATTTCTTCTATACTCCATATTGAGTGAGTGATAGTATGCACTGAGTTACCTATATGGTAAGGTAATAGCATTAGTTGACATTACCTTACCTATCATCCTCATTTATCCGAAGCAGGTATATAGGTGGAGGTAATAGCGTTCATACCACAAGTTCCTCAGTTATCTGAGCAGGAGTGGCGTTGAGAATTATGTAACCCGTTTAGTCTGACCTACTCTATCTATCCTACGTGACCGTCGAACTCACTTGTCACCACTGGATGGAACTATATATATATATCATACTATGGAAACATTTTCTTATTTACTTGACTAATGAGACATTTTAGACCCATATGAACACATTTCCTTATTGTTTCTACCCGTATCTCCTTATATACTAGCTGCTCACCGTAACTCAGAGACTACGCCACGTTTTCTGGTGCCCCACCCTAATATTAGTATTATATTACGAGAACCAACTATGACCCTTATGCTGTTCTGTCTCTCAAGTATATATTATATCATATATATATATATATATATATATATCATACTAATATATATATAATATATATATATATATAATATACGAGATACGTTATATTTAGAATATCACTGTAGCTATCCACTATATAAGTGAACCTTCTTTGCTACATACACGTAGACCGCCAGTGACATGGTGAGAGCGTGAATATATAGCATACTAATATGGGAGTGAGTCAATGCACTTGTCAGTTATATCGACATCGTATTAACCACTCCGCCTCAGATCATACAGAGTGACGAAGACTTTAGCCAAATAGTAGTGAGAGTGTCTCAATTTGGCATCAGTAATTGTAAGTCGTGCATCTGCTACAATTTGTATGTCTCAAAGCAACCTTTCCTCAAAATTGTTAAGAGTGATCAGAATGTCGAAAAAATAATTTTTGACTTGACTCAATTTAAAAATTTTCTTGCTCCTCTTCCGGCATAAGATCCATTTTCTAATAAAATTATATGTGCATTGGTGAAGTGCACGGTGGGCCTGAGTTCGCTTCAGATATTCACCATACCCTTGATTTCCGGTTGTTGACTTCATATCATTTCCGAGGAGATCTCTGCCATTTTGTCCACCTGCCGACTCGCTCTAGCAAGCTTACTACATGCCTTCGTCTTAGTATTCAATGCGTATTAGCTCCGCCAGCTGTGGAGCTTACGTTTCTATTCTGTCTCACCCACTGTCTTTTAAAAGCGTCTATACATCTCAATCAGACTGGTAGGTGAGGCTGCCATTGGTTGACCACACGATCTTCCTGGAGTTCCATCAGTTGCTTTCATAGGGGCTACAATCTTGAATAAGCGACATGGTTCCAATCACGTTATTATATGTTAGTTATTGATTTATAGGTATTACCATTTTATATGTGACGCAACGCCTTGGTCGGATAGGTCATGTATGCCGATAGTTGTGTTTCTCACGATGCTTCATAGAGACTTCTACACTGTCCAACTGAGTTAGTTGGAAGTGTTCGTAGTTAGCGTTATGGCATAGATGAGAATACGACTTATTCGAGCCTCAAAAGTGATGCATATGTATATATTTATTAAAGACTATGTATATATATATCCCTAGATGTGATTATTCATTCTTGTTTAACTATATATACGTACTATCCCCTGTGAAGTTCATCGCCACCTTCACTGAGTGCTCTTCGTCTTGTCGATCTTGTTCGTTTATTATTTCACTACTATACCTCAACACCATTATTCCCTTTACTATATCTCAGTATATCTTCTTGAAAGTATATTAGGCACTTATAAAACGTGATGATCGAATGTTACAAATTACCATACTAGAACTGTACCACTTATATACAGTCAATTAGTAACTGTATTTATAACTCTCTATACTTTTCTACGCTAACTCATCAGTAATCTAGTACACTGATTTCTAATCTATTTTTCATTACGACACATAATAGCGCCATATTATACTATCTTGAGTTGTACAGCATAACCTGCTTACTCTGACTTGAGTTTTTTGTCTTCGCCGTACTTATTTCTTTGGCATTGTTAACTTCAATAAAATCAGCAACGTTTTTTGGTGACAGAAGTCCGAAGGTCCTTGGGGCAGCAATTACTAAATTAATTGCGCATATCGCGTCTATAGCACCTTTGCTTCAACATTTGTCAGCACGATTTTATGACGACGATTTAGGGATTCTGGTATTTCTATTTCGAGGGTGACATTCTTCCATTCTTCTGATCCAAAGGAAAATGATTCTTCTAGCACATCACTCTCATGTCTCATCTTACCAACTGAACTTACACATTTTGCGTATCTTTGTGTCTCATCTTACTTTCAAATGTCAACCGTTTCCTTTCTTTCCTGAGTTTTCATGTTTTCTCTGTTTCTTTACTTTTTGATCCACGCCTTTCCTATTATCATGCGTCTGGAAGTGTTTTGATCAAGCCAAAATTGCCATTCCAATACAGGGATTTTCTTTTCATTGGGACATTGACATTGATTACGTTCAACCATACCATTATGAACACACTTGCACCCGCTAATGTTCTAAAAACAAAATGATCTTTATTTTATCTTGATATGTTAGAGAAGATTGTTTCTTTCTTGAATATTTCAATCAAATCATTGACATTCCCTATTAGTCTCTTCACTTTCACTATAACAACTTTCAAATTCTATTGTTGGAATGCCTGCTTTAACTTGTAATATTGCTTTAAACTTTCGTTGCACTACTTTGCTAGATGAGTAACACTGGCATCTTTGTTGACTATTTGATGGAACTTGTAGGCTCTAAAAACATCCTCAGCCAGTGGTAGCTGATTTTCGACAATGGTTGTGGATAACCGAATATTGCATGCCTGTCTTTATGCCTTGTTGCACTTGCCATGATACGTCTTGCAATAATAGTAATAAACACTGAACCCACAGGACTTATCTCAAAGTCGAATAGTCTGGATCTGAAATGAGACAGAAATAGCTCTCAATTAGTATTAAAAACCAAATTTTGAAGAACAAAGCATATATAATTCTTAACTTAAAAATAGTAAAAAACGAGTTTAAACCCTGTTAAAAAAACTAAAGTTGGGCCCCCTAGACATTCAGACTAAATGCAAAATGATTTTTTTGTTCCCACTACAGGGAAAGCAAAGGAAGCAACCAATTTGACATGTTTGGTTATCCATAACCAAATTCAACCCAGCTTTTAAAATTATATAATATATATATATAATATATATATATTGTATTATTATTATTATTATATATTATATATATATATATATATATATATATATATTATATATATATATATATATATATATAATATAATATATATAGATGCGTATAATATTTATATATATATATATATATATATTATTTATATATATTATATATATATATAAAATTATATACTATATATATTATATTATATAATATATATATATATATATATATATATATATTATATATATATAAATATTTTTGTGTTTGTAAAATATGTATTTTTTCATATTTCTCATTTAACTTTTTTCGTTTGTTTGCTCTTTCGCAATTATGGGCCCCCTTTACCTCGTGGGCCCCCGCACCGCGGGTTGCGGGGGCGTTAGTGTCGCCCTGGATCAGGCCAGAAACGCTCCATCGCCCGATTTTTATAAAATTCACAGAAAATAGTTAAATAATCAAAATAGCATAAAAACAAAACAAAAACGATGTGTTTAAGAAAAAAGCTACAGACTCTCACAATTTTGAATAATCCATAAGGCTTTCTTATAAAAAATCTGACCGAAATTTCGTTTTATCGCCATTTACGATTTTAGGTGGAATTTAGAAAGCGCGAGGCAAGGGAAGACTATAAACCCACCAGATTGTTACGAACAGTAGTGTAACAGCGATCTAAGTAAAAAATTATAAGTGCCATTAAATTTAACTCCGTAATATATATAACTACTATATATTATATATATATTATAATATATAAGTATACTATTGTAAAACTATAACCAATATAGATATAATAAATTATATAAATAAAGATATATATATATATATATATATATTATATATTGATAACGAATGTAGGATTGGCTTACTATCTTGAGTATCAGCAATATAAACGCTTTTAACGATATCGTAGTTGATTTTTTGCTAATTATTGTTTTTTTTATTATTTTACTTTTGGTTTGGGGAAGGGGAAATAAAAATAAATTTTGTATTAATTCACTTAAGTGGTTAAATTTTTTTTTTTTATTATAAAAAATCGTAAATTCTCATGGACTTTTACGCACTTATGTTGCACTTTAATGGTTACATTTTTTTTTTTGGTATTCTTCCCCCCCCCGAAAAAAAACGTGATTTTTTGACTTTTTCACCTAATCCATGATGTGAAATTTTTTAATTTTAATCTGATAGGCAATTATCGAAAAAAACTCCCTCCATGTTAGGACGCTAAGTGTACGGCAATCAATCGATCCACATAACGGATTAGGTCTACGGTTTGTGTCAACGTCATCCATATAGGTTAGGATTAGGTTCACGGCAACGTCGATCCATATAGCCCACCGCAGGCGGCAGGTTTAATTGCCTGCAGTAAAGTTAGATAAGGTTATGTTAAGTTTTTTGGGTTAATTAGGGTTCCTCTAACGAACTCAAGAAAACTTAACCTAATCTAAACTAGGTTTACTTCAGGAAAGTAGTGCTAACGCTTGCGGAGGGCTGTGTGGATCGACGTTGCTGAAAACTTAGCCCTAACCTATAGGGTTTGATGTCACCGTCATATATAATATATATATATACTATATATATATATAATATATATATATAATATATATAGTATTATATATATAATATATATATATATATATATATATATATATATACACTGACTGAATAAAGAACTATAAAATAATGTATGAAGTATATCTGTAAGTGTAACCAAACGCTTTTATGAGCGTAATTCTGGTACATATCTTATATGATCAAACATAGCTGCTTTTATTCTTTTTTATATTATTTAAAATCAAACTAACCAATGAGAAGTGTTTCTGTTCGACCGGTTGGCAGTTTACTAAAGGCGGCCGGGAGAGAGAATCGAGAGTTGCTTCCAAAACATCGTGCAGAGAGGGTTGCCAAGGGCCTTCGCCCTTAGGTAACCCCTTGTATATAATTAAATATATTTAAATCAAAATGAGAAGTTCATTAATAATATCTTTTTTAAAGATCTTTTGTAAGTTTCTTCCTTAAGAAACCTAACTGGTCATATGTGATATGAATAAAATATAATCCAAGATAATGGTGATAAAACATCTTAGAAGAGAATATGAAACTTTTAATACGTTTCCCACTCTGCCAATCATTTTAACTTATATAATTGAATGGAAATTAAATAATAAAATAAATATTATTTAAGCATTGTTGATAACATAAAGTTGATTATATAAACATTGTATTTTAATTGCTGTGATTCAAATACAAGAAAGAAATATTAATAAATAAATGAAAATCTACCACTTTTGATTTACCTGTTCTTTTTATTAATAATTGTAATCGGGAAGTGAGTGATTTAATTCTATGCCCATTAATTAATGACCTCACCCACTCGTTTACATATTTTGGTCAACCCCAGAGAGACATTCGATCATTATTGATTAAAATGCCGATAATAGTAAATAACGCAGTGTTAATAAAGTATATAGTGAATACCTACCCACCAAGTGAAGAGTGTTTTTTTCCTTTTAATAATTATTAAAAAGTAAGTCTTGAGAGTAGGTATAGCTAATACTAAGAGTGTGAGTGGTTGACGTGAAGAAACCGTTTATAAAAAAAAAATCGTTATCCATTGAAGCACACAGAGAAAGCTTTAAACGAAGAGCAAAGAGGCGCTTTCAAAAACTGAAATCATCGCGTTTTTTCAGAAAAAAAGTACTATACAAGGAAAGCTTCGAGCTGCTAGCTAGCTGGGATGGGTAGAGAAGAAGGCTCCCACATTTTAAACTCCAAATACACTCCAAGAAATCAGATTTCTTTGAAATCGGAAAAAGAACGAAAAAAGTTCGGATTTTCAACCTTAGGGCTCAGCATCTGAATGGTTTTCCCTATCCCCCGACGTGGGAGGCATGACTATTCTGAGACGAAATAAGGTTCAAAATGACCTGGCTGCCAAAGCGCTGAACCGCTAGTGATTTCGCCAGCGAAGTCTATCTACTATCACATATGGTATTGTTTCTATCAACAAAGGTATTGTTTTAAGTGCAAATTTAATTTTTAATATTGTAATTGGTTTTTCAATTAAGAGTAATTAATATATTAGAATTCTGTTGCATAATAATATTATAATGGTAAGAAAATTGAATGGATTTCTTTTTGACGTATAGTAGTTATAAGAATCGCTTGTAAAGGCAATTGAAACGTTCCCTAAAAGGATTTAACACTCGGAGAGCTTTTCACTTATACCCCCAAAATTGAGGGGTGGGGGATGGAAATATTTATTTGTGAAACGGGGATTGTAAGATTGTCCCGTCCGTGAGGTAATAAAAATTTTTTTTTTTTTTTTTTTTGGAAAGGAAGTTGTAACTTATATAGTAATGAAATTCCTTGTTTAAGAGAAGGAAATTTAATGGATTTAAGAGTAACAAAAATTTATATTTCAAAATGGGTAAAATAAGGAACAAAGAAAGATGCGTTTCTGTAAAACGGCCTTTCAGGAGTGACCGTTATTATTATTGATATGGTAAACATTCATTCCAAGGAAATTATAATAGTTTTAAGCCGTGAAAATTTCAATTGTAAAGCCCTTGAGGATGGAGAAGAATTTGCATACATGAAAAATTCTTAGATAAAAAATGGTATTTTGTGGTTAATATTTTATATATTTTACTTATTAATTGTTAGGCTAGTTTATCTAGTAATATATGATTTTTATTTTATATGTCGATTGAAAAATCTAAGCGCTTTGGATTATTCTACAGATGTTTTATGCGATAGAAGTCCTAATATATTGTTAGAATTAAAATGAAGCATAAAAAAAAACCAAAAGAAATAAATAAGCTCGTTCATTATACCACAAGAAAGTGGGAGGAGCGATGTACTAAGCTCCAACAAATAGACCCCTGAGATCACTAATAGTTCAAATAGACCGAGGCCTTTACACCGATAAGTTGTGAATAGGATTGTCCGTATAAGAGGATAAAACTCTACGGAACATTTCTACCAACTTTGATATTTAAAAAAATATTTGATAAAAACCTTAATGTTTTTAGAGTAATAAATATTATAGATTATTATAATTAAAGGCTGGGTGTTCTTGCTTGCTCGGGATTCACCACAGTGGACTGACTGAATACAGTACTATAAAATAATGTATGAAGTATGTTTGTAAGTGTAACCAAACACTTTTATGAGCGTAATTCTGGTACACATCTTACAAGATCATACATAACTGTTTTTATTCTTTTTTATATTATTTGAAATCAAACTAGCCAATGAGAAGCGTTTCGGTTCGACTGGTTCACAGTTTACTAAAGGCTGCCGGGAGAGAGAATCGTGAGTTGCTGCCAAGACATCGTACAGAGAGGGTTGCCAAGGGCCTTCGTCCTTGGGTAACCCCTTGTATATAATTAAATATATTTAAATCAAAGTGAGAAGTTTATTAATAATACCTTTTATAAAGATCTCTTGTAAGTTTCTTGCTTAAGAAACCTAACTGGTCCTAAGTGATATAAATAAAATATAATACAAGAGAATGGCGATAAAACGTCGTAATAGAGAACATGAAACTTATAATACGTTTCCCACTCGGCCAATCATTCTAACTTATATAATTGAATGAGAATTAAATAATAAAATAAATATTATTTAAGTATTGTTGATAACATGACGTTGATTATATAAACCTTGTATTTTAATTGCTGTGATCCAAATACAAGAAAGTGATATTAATAAATAAATGAAAATCTACCACTTTTGATTTACCTGTTCTTTTTATTAATAATTCACTGGTCAACAAATTTTGGGAAATTTTTCGTAACTGAAATAAAATTAGGTAAAACTATACGTATTTTTCATGCAGATTCCGAAAATAATTTTAGAATTCTTGTATCACCTATATTTTTTGAGTTACAAGCTTCCGAATTTAAGGTATAATACCTCCAAATATGCGTATGTTGTAACAAAGATATATTATTATTATTAAACTTGACTATAAAATTAATTAATTTTATAGTCAAATTTACAGTTATGATGTCACGAGTAATAAAACATGTATGTATAATGCATTACCACATAAAACTGATATATATTTACCCTAATTTTCCTGAATTTGTGCTACATTGAACTTTCGATAACTACTTTTTCTTTTATGTTCTGAAGTGTCTTCTCTTTTCAGAAACCAGCAGTAATCACTCATCCTTGCTTCATCCCATCTGCCCTGATAACGTTTCTCCATTTGCTGTATATCTTGGTTAAATCTTTCACCTTGTTCATCGCTTACTGCCCCGAGATTTGGTGGAAAGAATATCAGATGAGAATGTAAAAAATGTATTTTTAGGGACATGCTTCAGCCTAAGTTCTTGTAATTAACTAGCAACCTCTCTACTATACGATCGCTATTTTCAACTCGTTTATTTCCAAGGAAGCCTGTAATAACGTCTTTGAAGGAATTCCATGCAGATAGTTCATCATGGTTTAATTTCTTGTCAAAAGCGGGGTCACGTTGTAGTTGTCGAATCTGCGGTCCGACGAAAACGCCCTCTTTCAATTTAGCGTTACTTAAGCCACGAAAAACGTCACATAAATATTTAAATCCATCTCCTTCCTTATCCATGGCCTTCACAAAATTCTTCATCAATCCAAGTTTAATATGTAATGGTGGTAAAATAACTTGCTTAGGATCTACAAGGGGCTTATACTTAACATTCTCTTTGCCCGGGGTAAATGTCTCTTTCTATCCATGTTTTTCGTACGTAATGTTGCTTAGTATCCCGGCTGTCTCATAAATACAAAAAACAACAGTGTTTGGTGAATCCTCCCTGTAGACCAAGAAGGAGTCTAACAACTTTCAGATCACAGCAGACAAGCCATGTGTGATCATAATATTTAATAGCCTTCAATATTTAGGACATTTTCATATTTTTCCTTCATTCCAACAGCATGCGCAACCGGAATTGAGGGAAACGTGTTTGAGTTATGCAAAGACGGCTTTTAGGCTAGTTTTGAAGCGTCTATGATTTACTTCCTATTCACCATTAATATAATATATAATCAAGCTCACGCATAAGTTCATTAACATCGAACATGAACATATTAAGTTTTACTCTTTGTAAATATTTCTCTAAATTCCTGTTTCTATTTCTATATATACTAATATTAACCTTTTGATCTAACAAATTGCACTCCTTGCAGGCGTGAACCTAAGATTTCAGCTTGCTGTTTTGACAAAATCAGGGTTCGTACTTAAATCATTTAGTTCCGGTTGCGTAATCATGTGTGGTGTTGCATTTGATTCGTCTGGGATATATGGCATATCTGCAGCACCCGATGCTCCAGCATTAGAGTCAAACAAATCTTCATCTGAGTCAGGAACCTCTTTCCAAGAAGCTGGTACTATAGGAATCGATAGGTTCTCATCATTATGGGGGACTGGTCTCCTGGCTGAGTTAATTGTCGGATAGGCAATGTTTGCTTTAGTTTTGGAATTGAAGCCACATACATTTTGTTAAGCAAAAGTAGCAATCCTGTCATATCTATCCTTTGCTCCATCCAATACATCGGCACTCCAAAGGGCAAATGCGCTTTTTCACCTTTTAACCACTGGGTTAATTTAACATAACATCTAATGCATGTTATGTGTGGGGCCCATGGCTTATCCTGGTCACCCAATGCACGGGGATAGTTTTCAGTATTATTTGGTGGAGGGTTTTTGCTATGAATGCGAAGCAAGTAGAGTTCAACCAAGCCCATCTTATTGTGAAGGCTTGGTTGGTCATTGGATCAACAACTAAAATGTTCATTTTTAGGAAAAGAAACAATATCAGCATCTGCCAAGCAAGCAGATTCGGAAATGGATGGAGAATAAGGCAATGTTTCCATGGAGGCAGTGCAAGAAGGTGACACCGTAGAAGTGACATCTTTTTGAGAGGGTGTTGGGGTTGCAATATTGGGACCCAATACGGGATCCGTTAGGTTACGGAGGTCTGACGCTAGATAATTTGTCAGTGAGCCATCAGGCGGGTGATTTTGGAAAACTGGACAATTTGGGTTAAGATGGGGAACCTCTGGGTCCCCTTTCATACCACCAGCAGATTTAGAACGCTTGGAACGCTTGCGTTGTTTGCGTTGAACGGTTTTCTATTCATTTCTCTCAAAAGCGCAAGAAGCATTAGAGGTAGTAGGTCGTCATATCAGGCTCCATTTTGGAACTATGATCCATTTCATACGCTAAGGCATAGAATCCTTTAGGGAGTGTTGAGGTAGGAAATTTGGAAGAAGAGTTATAAGAGGATCCGGAAGAACTGGAATAAACCTGCAAGCTATCAGATATTTGGTTGGTGGGTTGTTTAATAGCTGTGATTGTTTGGGTACAATCTATTGAAATCGCTGCTTATGCCTCAGGAATAGATTTATGACGAGAAATTCGGATGTTTTGTATTTTAGCTAATAATCTTTAACTCGGTGATTAATATTTTCTTTGTGTTTAGGAACATCTTTTTCAGAAAATTAAGTAACGGTGGAGGACAGGTTAGGGAACATAGATGCAAGCCTTTTACGTGAGTTTGGACTCATCAGTAGGGTATAGGACATATTGTCTTTGCAGGAAATGCTCTCCAAACTTTGTATTGGATGAACCAACTTAATTTTATTGTTAGTTGGTTGAAAACTAGCACTCGGAGTAGGATTGTTGATGGTATTTTGAGCGGGAGATTGGATCAAGGGCTGTTTTTTTGGACTATTTGAGAAGTCGGTAGTATAGGCAATGCAAGCGGGCAGGTTGTAGTAAGTACTTGAGTTTCGCTGGAATTTAGGGGAAGAGTACTACTAAAATGGAGTTGTGTCGGTGGATTAACACGTCGAGTCAGGGGGCTGCTGAAATTGTAGCATAAGATTGCCTTTGTGTTGTGGGATATTTGTCTTTCAGCTGGTGTATGGAATCTCTCCTGCTCAATTTTTGTATGGTACATAATTCCAAAACCTGTTCAAACAGGTAAGACGAGCATTTTAAGGAAAAATCACTGTGGGATCCTCCACAATTTTTGCAGTGTGGTGGTGTGCTTTCAGAGCGAATGTGAAATAATTCTCCACAGACTGGGCATGTGTAGATGCGGTCCCCTGCGGTATTTTCGGAGATGACCAAATCGTTGGTATTTAAAGCAGAGTCTGGGTCTGTGGATAAGTGTGTGACCACTGTAACTTGCAAACCATATTTCACCTTTTTGAATGAGAATAAGGGGTACTAAAGGTCATCAGTAAACGAGAATTTGGGGTGTTAGGCGAGTTCCGGCGATGGGAAAATCTATAAATATTTGTAACGGAAAATCTTTTCTGCTGGAGATTTCTCAAAATGACAGCTGTATCTTCGTCTTTCTGTTCTAAAGAATAAATAGTGTTTTGGATGTGTTTCTTATTTCATCAGGATTGGAAATATGATTAATGTTTCCGAGAGACGTTAAGGATGAAAAGATAGAATTTTGATTCCTGGTAGTAGCTTGAACGACTAGGGACCCATTTCTTATTAATGTGTCTGGGGGTCTTCAACCCCTAAAACTTTTTCAAGTGCGTCTCTAAGAAGAATGGTTCTTAGCCCAGTGCGAACTTTGGAGGTAGTGGATCGCAATTAGTAATATGTCGGGAATGATGTATCACCTGGCATTCCCGGAAGTGGAGCAGCATATAGAGTAAACGAATGAGAACGACTTTGACGGGGGGCACCTTTGAGGGATTGCTCTAACCGTTTGAGCACCTGCGATATTCGGGTATACCAGTCGACGAATCGCTGAGGTTATGCAAAGACCTTCAGGTGTAGGAGAATGAAGAAAAGTGAAAGTACCTGCTTGTCTAGAAGTAGTAGGGACAAAGGTTGGGTCAGGCTGGGAACCCGACGGATGGTAATTGTTGTTGATGCTGACGTTATTATGCTCCCTTGGTTTAATAACGTTTTTTCTTTAATAGACTTTTCCATAAAAAAGTTAAACCACAAACTTCGTCTCCATGAATAAGCAGGTATAACAATAAAGCAAATGAAAAATAAAGTAAATAACAGGATCGGCTGGAAAGGCGTATATTTTATAAGGAAGGGCAATCCTTCTGCTCACAACAGGTCACAGGCCAGAGACCCACACAACCTTCCGGATCCCACCCCGTAGAGTAGGCCGTGGATGTGGCCTCGTGAAGATCCTCCCGAAACTCTTCGCCGGTTTACTCCCCCCCCCCCGTGTATCACACAACACATTATATCTTCACGTAGAGCCCGAGATTTTACACCAAAGTGCAGAACAGCTTCCTCAGTGGTTAGCCAAGACTCGGGTTCTCTACAATTGGCGGCCTAGTCAAAGGAGAGCTAAGGAACCGGTTTTCTTCTATACCTTATCCACGGGGAAGAAGTGTGAGGTGAGCTGAAGACCCATGCTGGAAGAGGCATCAGATAGCCCAAGGGGCCGTGACGGAAAAAAAAGGGAGGACAACCTATGTACAAGTATTTAAAGAGACTGATGGGTGAGGGAAAAAAGGTAGAAATTGTGGAAGGAGGAGAAGGATTGAAGGATATAAATAATTGCAAGAAAAAAAACGAAGGTGACAGAAAGAAGAATAAAAGAATTCGTATGTGCCAATGCACATACTTAGCGCTAGGGTCCGGAGGGACGCACGAAATCCCCCAAGCATTGGTTCTTGTCACTATGCCATGTTCCAGCTTATTCACCAAGAGCATAACACCGCAACAAGAATCAAAACCCCCTTGATGGGATATATATATATATATATATATATATATATATATTATAATATATATTATAGTATAGTAGTGAATATAATTATATATATAATATATAAATAGCATCTATATATATAATATATATATTATATATTTCATAATAAAAAAGCTATTATATTAGTGTACTTTGATGTTATGTATTTAAATTACATACTTGGGGAATAAGTTATATATATCATATATATATATATACTATATATTATATATATATAGTATATATATATATAATTAATATATATAATATATATTATACATAATATAATATATATATAGTATATTTATGTATGTTGCATGTTGATGCCCACCTCTGTATGTATGTATATGTATGTATGTATGTATTGTATGTATGTATGTATGTATGTATGTATGTATGTATGTTGGATACTACTCATGGCGAGGTCCCGACCTTTGAAGAGAGCGTGAGATTCTTTTATTGCATTTAGTCAGCTGATGCGAAGAAAGCAAGCAAGTGACTAGTCTGACCCAATTCCAAATTAGACTCTCTTTTTCTATAATTCAAATATCAGACTGAATCGCAATCAGCTGATTTTCTCTCTTTATTAATTTACAAATAACTTGTGAGGACATCTAGTCTGAATATAGG
>JABUQX010047949.1:17500-34962 GCA_015478945.1 Trachelipus rathkii
ATCCGAACAATATATGGTACCGAAATGCCAAAATCGTTTCCTCGTGACTGGATGGGATCTTTCCTACCGAAGACGTTAAGAAATAGACTAGGATACAGAGATAACAAAATGATTTGAGGAACTTTGATGAGGTCGAGGAAAGATTTTAGCACTATAGGGAGAGAGATTAAAAGTTAGAAAAAGGTTAAGAATATTTTTTACATCTCCAAAACTATCAGGAATACTGATAGAAAGTTGCATCATCTGATCAAGGTTATTCTCGGTAGAAAATGGGAGTTAAGTTCACCGTCTGTATCTCGAGGACTAGAGGAAAGCCATTGGCGTTGGGAAACATTGAAGAAATCACCCAAAATGAAGATTTCGGAGAAAAAGAGAGAAAGAACTTGGTCTATTTTGGGGGTTTAGATAGTCGAAGAATCTAATAATATGCAACAAAGTTATGATATAATCAAACAGAACAAATGAATTTAAATTAGAAACATGAAAACAAACAACGTAATTGAGCACATGTCCACAACATCTACCTTTGGCTGAAAACTGGGGATACATACTATGGATGCACACACGGAACAAAATATGGTTTGATGTCTGAGCTCTCAAGCACCAGAATTTCGGTCAAGAAAAAGAGAAGTGGTCTACAGAAACTACCTACTATCTACCTTGTGCGTTCGGTGATAGGATTTAAGGTGTTATTTACCTAAAAATTCAATCGAATCATGAAATGGCGGACATGCATTTAATATATGGTCTTGCCGGTTGTAATTCTGCAGGGGCAAAACGTTTATACGAGAACCGATTCCCAAATAGACGTCTACCGGATAAGAAAACCTTTCAAAGATTCGGTTACGGAAACCGGGACCATTAAAAAAGCTAGCATGCAGATTAAGGGAAGACCAATACATTTGGAGGACGTATTTGTGAGGAAACGGATTCTTAAACCACGTGAGTGACAATAACGGTCGATAAGTTACACGCTAGCGAGTAGCAGGCCAATTAAAAATGTTGGACATTGTGAGGGTATCGGGCCTGTACTTCCAGTGAACAACCAACTTCGCCACGTATCATGTACAACACTGTACAGACAGCTTGAAGAGGGGATGACTGTCACGAGGACTCCGTCTTATTGCTAACATGGTTCCTACAAAAAAACGACACCGACCAAACGGTTTCCATCTGCCCTTGTGTATCAGCTGGCACGAAGCTGCTGCTTTTACCAAGAGACGTATTGATCTGAATTTCCCATAGCAACCGATCGTTTGGTCCTGAACGATAACTCCTCATGCCTTCAGCATATCAACGAAGTTAAAACATCATTGTTGACATCAATGTATGGGCAGGAATACTATCGGGCTGACCATAAAACCGTAGGGACATATGTTCCTTGAACCTAAAGTTAAAAGGTGAAAGTGCACAGAAACGTTTCTTAAAGAATCAAATATGCATATGTCCTGTCTCAGATTGAATAGCTTCCACTGTCATATTGTTCGCCGCCAGTGGCTTCCATGCCATGACACTTTCGCAACCACCCCCACTTCCCAGTAAAGCTAGCAGAGAGACCTTTTAGCACGAACGATATCCGAGGAAAAGAGGATTAAGAAGCCCAGATGAGAAGCGCCCTCACTGCACTGGCCTTCCTCGGCCCCCCTGATTCAATAATTACATTAGCCGCTACTCCACTCTAATATTTGGATCAACCCTTAAACAAACACTTGTACTTCAGACCACCTTTTCGACAGGTTGATTGTTCTACGGCAACTATAGTTCACTGCTTGCGACCAAATCTTAGAAATTACACGGCGAACCATTTTGGAATGAGTCAGACAAGTTCGATGATGTCGGCGACTCCATGCTGCTACTACAGTAGTGTGAGGTTTCACTTTCCAGCATCCTTCTGGAGAGATAACATCCCTGAGTGGCCTAAAATTGAGCAGTTAAGACGTCTATGTCACTATTACTGATAATTGTTATTGAATGTATTTACCTTAAGTAAACGATGGTTATTCACATGCTTTTCTTTGGATTAAGACATACGTAGTATACGGCATTCATCTACATAAGACCCATTATTATATTATTATTCATTATTCATTATTATTATTTATTATATTATTAATTATTATTATTATTTATATTATTATTATTACTTATTATTATTATTACTTATTATTATCATTACTATCTATTTATTATTATTATCTATATTATTATTATATTATTAAATTTTATTATTATTATTATTATTCATTATTAAAACCAAATTAATAAATTAGCTAATTATTATAACTTATCTATCGTCTAATTGAATTATTTCATTAAACTTGTATGCGTATGACAGTAAATGTGCGCTGTAACTTTGAAACGGGGGGGCATAGGACACATGTTACATGCTAACACGCTTACTTGATTTCGTTGTATAGCACTTCCTCGATTCAAAGTCCCTTCAGGGGTCCCCACACTGGTTACGAACAGGCTGTGCTGGTTATGTTCCAAACGTAACTGTACTGATGTCTGTAGTTAATTATGTATTTGACTTTACCATGAAATTACATAGTATCTCCTTCGAAATATTTGGGACCCTTGGGAGAGTTACACAGAGTTCCAACGATTCTTCCATTGTTCTTACAGGGACCGGAAGCTCATTTCTGAAGGGCGTGCTTATTAGCATCACGTAGTTTCAGTATTTTTTTATGTTTCCATCTTACTAAAATTGCTCTACTCTAGCTTCATTTTTCAACTTATGGAAGATGGTAGAAATCGCACGTAGCTAGAATCTGGGCTGTATGGAGGAGTGAAAAGTACTTGAATTTTTTTCGTTCGCCAGAAATTCTATAATTAGACGAGAGCAGTGTGTGATGGCCGCTTTATCGTCGGTGCCGCCCCAATTTCGTCTGGCAATGTCTGTATCTGATTCGCCCTAAACTCGGTTTCGAAAGTCGTTCTAAAGAAAACATCTTTGCTAAAAACGTGATCTATCACGTGTTCTGTCCTGAAGGTACAAATTCCTCTGTGCACAAATTTCCAGCGGCTGCTCGAAAAAAACCAACAACAGTGTTTTTACCCTTGGCACTTGCCATACGCTGCCTTTCTCTTCGCACGGGCCGAGGATTTTTTGGATGCTGCCATTCTGCACCTCTTGCCGTTTCTGCGTTTCAGGATCCGTGCCTCTAAAAACCCTGATTCATCGCCTATTATAGTTTATCAAAAAATGTGCGTCCATTGGAGTCTTCAAGTAATTCTTGACAAAATTTTAACCCTGTCGCATTCTGCTCCACAGACCAAGTCTTCCAGCACTAGTTTTGCACAAACTTTTCGCCATGTGTGGAAATGGATTTGTTAAAATTCTAATTAACTGCCATTTATTGATCGAAACCAAGTTTCTTCTGCAATCTCTAGTGACACTAAACCGGCCTCTCTCACTGCCCATCGCTTCAAGTGTTCTAAACAACTTCCACACTTTAGAATTGTTTCGGTTGACGGAGATTTGGTCTTCCATAAAGAGGCCCGTCTTCAAAATATATTCACCCATTTGATTATACTTATATAATATATAATATATATTATTACTGTATTTGAGATAGTGATAGTATATACTACTAAGTGTAATATCTATATATAATATATATATAATAACTATATATATATAAATATATATACATATCATATATCTATATATACTATACGGTATATTACTATATATAGTAATAGATATATATTAATATATATATATATATATATATATTATATATTATATATATAATTGTATATATCATATAATATATATATATATATCATACTATATTAATATATATCTATATATATACCTGGATACTATCATAGTAAATTCAATAATATATACAGGTATATATACTACTATATATATCATATATACTATATATATATATATATATATATATATATATACTATAATTATATATATACTATATATATTAATATATATTATATTATTATATAATAACACATATATACTATATATACTATAATATATAATATATAAATATATATATTATACATATATAATATATATATATATATATATATATATATATATATAATATAATATATATATATATATATATATATATAACAGATATTATCAAGAAAATTTCACAACCAAGTGATATATATATTCTATGTAAATATATTTTATTTATATAATAGTATATATATATATTAATTATAGCTATATTAAGTATAAATCTATTTTCAAATTATATGGAACAGGTGGAACTTAAACAAAAATATAAATTAAAGTATATTTGCTTATTTATATATATATAATATATATACTATAGTATATATATATAGTATATATATATACTACTATATTATATATAGATATATATATATATATACTATATATATATATATATATATATACATATATAAATTATATATATATATTAGTAATATACATATATATATATTATAATATATATATATATATACTATTATAATATAATACTATTATATATATTATAATATATAATATAATATATATATAATATATATATATATATATATATATGCTCATTATTCAAATTAGGGATACAGGTGGAACTGTAAAGTCTTCGATACTGGTATGGACAAAAAAATAGAATGTTTATCGTTTTTTTGTTTACTGTCATTGGGGTCAATTCACACACGCGCAAGAAAAAAAAAAAAAGCATTTTAAAGAAAACGAAAGCTCGGAAATAGCCATGTCAGTTCACAAGCATAAGCACGGAAGACGAATCAAAATAGTAGATAAAAAGATTTATGCGAAAGCAAAGTTGTTGTAGATTTTATAAAAAGCAGTTTTTAAAATCATTTCAAAAAAATTAGTTAAAATTAATCGGTACAGGAACTTGTTCTTGTTCTATATGTTAAGACATTAGTATATGGGAAAAACCAAGGCCCAAAAAACTGAAAAATTTTCAGGAAAACTAAAAACTACCGTTTGCATTCACGCAATTCTAGATACGTGCACATTTTTTTCTGAAATATGTTTTTAAACGTCGGTTAGAAATTTTTGTTGCCTTTATCAATATCTTTAGGGTGTTAACGGTTTTCTTCTTAAATTGAACAAAATAATATTACACCTATAAACAATCTAATTTAATACTTATATTAATCTAAACACTAATATAAGTTATGTCTATCTGTATATTTGAAACGCAAATTTTCTAATTTCTTATAACTGGTATTATTATAGAGAATCAACATGCATATACCTTTATATATAAAAGAGGTTTAAAATACTATTATATCATTAAATAAATAATCTAACTTAATATTATAATAATATTATTAAATAATTTTAATAGTATAATATAAACTATATACTACAAGTTTATATCCCTCTATTTGTAAATTCAGTAAATATATTTATTCATTAGTATAATATTAGTCTCAATTAATATTTTTAAATTAAGCAAATATAATAAATAATATTAATAATTAATAATAATAATAATTAAATTAATATAAAATATTATTAAATAATAAAATAATATATTATTAATAAATAAATATAAATATATATAATAATTCATATATAAAATTAATTAATAATATAATATAACTATAATATAATAATAATAAGTAATGTATATACTAATAATTAATCAATATATGTAATAATAAATAAAATACTAATATAAACAATATAATAATAATAATATAATTAAAATTAATTAATATAATAATTAATAATAGATAATTATATAATAATATATAATTACTATATAATATTAATATAATAATATCAATTAATAAATAAATAAAGATACTATATATTATATTGAGATTTTTGATCTCGGGTTTAGAAATTACGAGGCTAGAAGATTGTTTGCGAGATTGTTGTTAAGATCAAGTCTTCTGTAAAGGATACGATTGTGATATATATGACCGAGGCAGATAATTATGTGTTCTCTCTCTCTCGTGCTCTTACTAACTCATACAGTCCATCTCATATCCTAGCATCTCTTTACAGTTGGCGACCATTAATATATGTTCGTACTCTCACACAAGCTTTAATCATCAGTTACAGGACTGAGACGTCAGTGAATTAATTTATGAATGTATGAAGTCAAATTCGTAACGAAACTCCTATTTCCCGATACATCGCCTACCACTATATACATCGAATTGTCACACATGGCCTAATAACACTATTATGTGACATAGATAATAATACTATAACCTATACGTTATATGGAGTGACACCATTATCGATTCATAACTATTGTATTTTCCGTATATTTCGTTATCATTTTAATACAGTGAATATGATGTGAAGCCAACTCCTTTATTGTAAACATATTTAGAGCCAGTCTATATGGCGTATACCCATATTTCAGAATAGCAAATAGCTCGTATGTTCATGATAGTCGCTCATGATTTTAAGCTTTATATGGTTGGAGAAGACCTTACGGTAACCCTAACCTGGATAAACGCGCATAGCGCGCCAGCCGCACGGTTACACTCCTAGAGCACCCTACCACCCCTTAGACCGTATCTCCAAACCTGACCACACAGCACTAAGCATATCGCACCTTCGCATTAGCATAATATCTACGTACACTCGATATTTAGTATATATATATATTGATGAACGTAAAGTGGGGCCACTCTTATTAGTACTCATTGCAGCGGTAGTCACTCACAGTAATAATCGAAGGACAACCTATGAGTACTTTAGTTTCGAATATACACCCGCCGTAGAGGTAAGGTAGTATAAAATGCCATATAATTTGTAATAGTGTGCATATATCCCTAGTCTAGTTTAAGTAGCACTAGACACAGAAGATTGGGCAGGACGCAGTGTAACTGATGTGTCTCTTAATACCACAAATGTGGAGGATGCCTGCAACGAAAAATTTCTCTGTATCCACATATCCACCATTATGCAAGCATTGTGCGCAGATGGATATGAGTACAAGCCGTGCGAATCGACTTTCAGCGCGCTACACGGTTACCGGTCTGTCTCGATGATCTTCGACGAGACACATCTCCGCTCACACCACTATAAGTAAAATGTCCATAAATACTCTCCCTGGTCAACAGATGAAATAGCTCTGTCTTAGAGGCCACTGCAGACGGCAGTCGTACGATCATTACCATA
Source organism: Trachelipus rathkii (assembly GCA_015478945.1). Classification (NCBI taxonomy): domain Eukaryota; kingdom Metazoa; phylum Arthropoda; class Malacostraca; order Isopoda; family Trachelipodidae; genus Trachelipus; species Trachelipus rathkii. The sequence continues at coordinate 24,624 of JABUQX010047949.1, forward strand.
ATCGCAAACAATCTAATCGGTATCAAACCTGACTAGGTCCAACATGAATTATTTTAATTAATATCACAATGATACTCATAGTGAGCGAAACCTAGCAAACTCAGTATACGCATAATGTAGGCGTGTTAGTTCTTATTTTAATCTCATTTTAGAAAGAACAAGACTCTAATGTTTCTATGCTTTGAATATATACGACACTTTATTTTCTTAACATATTACCTCTCACTAGCATATTACATTCTACCTCAAACTTGATGACTCGAATGTTTTACCGTATAATTTCAATTGTCAGGATTAGTGGTTTTTGAGCATGATGGTGACCTAAGACTCTAATTTTGCGTCTTACATGATTTGGTATAGGTATTATTGATATGAATGGTAAATTCAACCAATAAGGATGGATGGTAAGGGGTCGCGTCCCCAGTGGTAGGCTAGTGATTGACGCGTTTGGTCGCAACTAATTGTGAACCCAACTGCTCAGACTCATTTAGTTTTAGGTCTTAGACCTTAGTGGGACACCTGAAAATGCCCTGTGTAGTAGAGTGAATCCTTCCTCCTTCTCCGTAATATTTCCACCCTCTCCTTATCCACAGTGGTCTACATTTATAATGACTGTATTACTGTCAGGACTAATCTCGAAAACAGGGCGGAACTATTATTTCCATATAGGAAGAATAGGTGTCAAGTCACTAATGCTACATCGTATCTCTGTTACGATCCCGCTGTGTTTTACCTACGTGAGAAGGTCTGAGTCTTATAAACTCTCTTTCGAAACAAATTATTGTAATCTGAGAATCTACTAGAAGCAAATTACTGTACCATGTAACGTTATTGCAATGTAGCCCATATTAATACTATTTCCCTGTACCCTTACTTATGTTCGGTAATAAACAGGTTAATTCATTGACTTCAGTGTCCCTCATTTTTGTCGGTCTACTATTGTTTCTCTTCCTAACAGTAAACTGGTTCATCGATTAAGCAAGTAGCTATCGTTTAACTAGTGATTACTAGATATAGTGATTCATTTAATAATAGTATTGGTATGTAATATTTAATACGTGACTGTTCTATTAATGTAATTGTCCTGTTTAATATCTCAGTGTTTGTTAATAAAGCATATTGCGATATGCACCTATGTTTCACAGTCATACTCATTGCGTGGCTAAACCTAACAGAAAGGCTATGCCCAGAGTTGAGAAGAGTTGGTTAGAACCTTTCTGATGGTCCATTTGTGATGTATCGCGACGAGATATATTCGGAACATGTAGCGTTTCCGCCATATGTGTATATGAATCATTTAGGATCTATTGTGTTGTGACCAGTGACCCCCACCTAAAGTTGCTCAGTCTATTCCTGAAAACACCCGTGTAATGAATATATATATATATATATATAATATATATATATATATTATTATATATATAAATATTTAGATAGATATAGATATAGTACTATAAGATAATTTATATATATATAGGATACTGCAGATACTAACTATATATATTACTTATATATATTATATATATCCTGTATATATATATATATATGAGTACTCTGATGGTTGGAAGAAGCTGTAATTGGTAGAATGATGACGTCGCAGATTGGTCAATCTGTGATCAGTATTTCTCTAACGTCTCTAAGGCCCGCCCCTTTTTTATTTATCTCTCATTTTAGGGGATTCTAGTTGACTTATTCCCTTCAAACTTGCTACCCCAACAGCTGGTAGTGTCAGCTAGGCTGAGCAGCGTTTTCACGAAGCTACGCTTAAGTATGAAATAGTTGTAGGTAGACAAAAAATAAATAACCGACAGGATTCGGAGGATGAATCGGAGTTGAAGTAGAAAAGGAAGCCGGAGTTGGCTCATGTGCCGGAACACTGAGCCGGAATAATAGCGAAGTGTGCGTAGCAGAAGATGATTGAGAAAGGATGAAGAAGAACAAGTCGGAGACTAAGAGCGCTCATATGTCGGGTTGAATGAGCCGGAGGCGGAGCCGGAGCCGAAGTCGATACCAGTGCCGTGCGGTGATGAGTTAGCATACATCCGCTTAATAACATAATATTGGTATCAATGTATATGTTTACGAACCATAGAACTCGATCATGAAGGTTTCAAGTTCCTACGGGTAACCTGAGAGCACCCCATGGAGTGGATCCCCCCCGAAGAAATAAAGACAAAAGCACAGAGTGTATAAGAGAAGAAGGTGAAGAAACGACGATGAAAGATGACGATTCCTGATGAATCAGAAATTGTAAGGTCCCCGCATGAGATGGGGACCGAACACCAAAATGGGGTTTTACCCCAGAAATTAAATTTCAAAGGTGAATTCAGCTATTAATTATATAGATGATCACTATAGCAACCAAATGTTGCACAAAATATTAAACTTATCACATTGATAAATTCTTATATGGTTACTATAGCAACCAAATATTACACTAAATATAAAGCTTAGCACAGCGAACTTATTAATTATACGGCCTCTTTCTAACTTACTTTCATAGATACATTTGCTAACTTGTCGCAACCATACTAATCGGAATAACACACACCACCTATACATTGTCTAAACGTAACCTGGTTAACATACTATCTGGCTTATATTAACTTATTAATTACGCATTTCCTCCTCTGCTTCTGCTCTCTCCTCTCTCTCTCTCCTCATCTCTCTCTCTCTCTCTTCTCTCTCTCTCTCTTTCTCTCTCTTCTTCTCTCTCTCCTCTCTCTCTTCTCTCTTCTCTCGTCTCTCTCTCTCTCTCTTCTACTCTCGTCCCATTGTCTTACGCTAACGGCAACTAACTTTCTTCACTTCTCTTGACACATCTATAACTACGTCACGTGATGCTGTTTACATGAATAGACTCTCTTACGTGCACATGATTGTTTTGATCTAAACATGTGAAGACTTTCACTTTCTCAACCAAGTAACGTCGGATTACATATTATCTTACCACACACAACATATTAATTTCCAGAGTCCATTCTATATAATAATATTTGTTTTGCATTAAACCATCGTCCTCACCGCAATTTCTATCACATTAATCTTTCCAATTAACTGGTCCGCATGCACTTGTACGTCATAATGAATGACGTCACTGTAATACGAGGTGCTGATTGGTCTATTACGTCCAATCACAGGTTACGGAGGACGATTATACATTTGATAAAGAGATAGATGTACAAAGTCTGTAATATTTCAGTTATTCATACTATGTTTCAGTGCATAAAGAGGCTCTCATGATTGATAATATACGAGCTACATTTTATTGGCTTCGTGTAAACGGTAACTTTGGTTTATCTTTACTCGTTTTCTTTAATATATAATATATATATATATATATATTATATATATATATATATAATATATATATATATATAATATATATATATATATATATTATATAGTATATATATATATATTATATATATTTATTATATATATATATAATATATTATAAATATATTATATATATCTTTATTATATATATATTATACTATATATATATTGTGGTGATGAGCGTCAAGGTCATTTTAACAACATATCACCAATGCAAAAGCGTAAGTTCTTTTTTAAACGAATTCCTTTCACTGATGGCAATCCGCAATTTCTCAATGCGCGTCCTCATCTCATTTCTACCCGCCATTTTTTCGCAGCAACTGCAATCCCCCGTTTGGCCGAGCTCATTATAACTTATGATCTTTTTATTATTTCTTAATGTTATCTAAAGCTAATTAAAGTGATACTAATTACCTCTTATGTCATGGTGAGTGAATAAGGCAGTTGTGAATTCTAATTTATTAATGTAATAATAGTGTACATAATAGTGATTGTTGTGGTACCGCAGCACTGTGAGAGTTGGAGCCGTTCTATTATAACAATTATTTATGTAATATATTTTAGCTTAGCTAGTTTATGCTCAACGGTAGCACCCTTAGGTTAAGTAATATACTAACGGGTCTAATTATTTTTATTTAAGCACTTTATGCATGGTGACCATACGATCGACTTTTTTTTCGCGTCCCTAATATAGGCCTACTAGTAGAGACCTAAAATTTTTATTCATTTTTATTAATTATAAAATTTAATGTACAGATCAATCTATTTATTATATTCTTATGTTAAATTTACGATTATACCTTCAATTTTTATTTCTTAGTATTATTATTCTTTTTTTTTCTTTTTTAATTCCCAGGTTACTGGGGTCCGTATCTTTTTATGAATACAAATTCAACTGCAATCAAGTCTTTGTCTTAACACCTTTGGTTTGCTACTAACTACCAACGGCCGCATCCCGCTAATATATATACTAATATATATATATATAACTATTATACTATATATACTATATATATTATAATATATATATATATATATATATATATATATATAATATATAATATTGTATCTATTAAAAGAAAGATATTAATTATATACTATATTCCATATACTATATACTACTATACTAATATATATATAATATACTATATATTAATATATATATATATATATATATATAATATAATATATATGATATATATATATATATATAATATATATATATATTATTTATATATCTATATATATAGTTATTTTTTTGTTGTTTTTGTTGTTTGGTTATTTATTATTAGCATACAGGTCACTCACCACACATTAATTCATAATAGACTACTACTTAACTAATAAGATATATAACATTCTTACGCTACTTACTGAGACAATGAATGTTATTACTATTCATACGTCATTTATCTGTGAACTGTTTTTCTAACCGTGGTCAAATTTATATATTTGTACATTTAATTTCAAGACTAATTTTCTTCTGTATGCGTCACACTATTATATTTTATAGTACACTACGAACAAAAAGTTTATATTCTTGTTCAAAGTTTTAATTATTTATTTTATAGTTTTTCATTATTTTAATGTTTATTTTCACTTTCATATATTGTTTCATAAAGGATTTTTTGTGATGCCTAAAAATGGGGTTAAAAGTTTCATTATAATTCTCTTTGGCGTTTATAATTTGCATTTAGGTTTTATGATTAATTCTTTTATGAACTAGTATTTTTTTTAAGTTTTTTTATTTTCACAATGAGTACCAGCCAATGTACTAAATTTTTAGTTTTTATTTACTATTCATAAGTTTAGAATTTGTTTTTTGTTAACTTTTCATTCTTTTACTGTTTTTTTTCCTTGTTTAATTTTTTTATTATATATGTTTGCGGGTCCAATATTTTGCTCCAGCAGCACGCCCAATTTTAGCCTATTTTAGAATGGGACCCAAAGGGCTGAAAATTTTATGTTTATTGGATAAGTGAAAACTTACTCATCATATTTCACTTTCTTCAAAAAAAAATTCTGAAAAAGTGAAATATTGATATAATTTTTTCTACTTATCATTCGAACATCAACATCAAATTTTTCAGAGCTTGAATATAGTCGGGCGAGATACATTTTTTTTTATTATCTAGATTATTAAATACTTTATACTCAAAAAAAATGTTTAGCAAATTTCAAAAAATATTTTGTTTTCTCAAAAAATTTTTTTTCCTTCTACTTCCAAAGAAATCAAAACTGTTCGAATATACCACCGAATTATCCACCTAAACTAAAATGTGTATCTCCCTACCTAATATAGACTCCTAAAATACATCCTGATTGCATGAGCAGGAAAGAAGTCAAACCCAATCTGTTAATTTTAACAAACCTAAAAGAATGTAGATTTTTGAATTTTCGACAATTGCGTGAGCACACAAATTTCATAAAAAAACAATTCAACTACTATTTCTCATAATCTCTCTAGGTAAATTGCCCATATATGTATAATTATTCAAGCTTGAACGCTCATTATCGAAATATAGGTTTTTCAAAAATTCAAAATATACGGTTTCAAAAAACTAAAATACAAACAGAATGACCCATCATAGATACAGAAAAACACTCAAAATCGACGTTTTAGAGGTCCAAAAAGGCTATAGAAAAAACAGTTTGCTTCATCGTCATGGTCTTAATCGGCTGAAAATCTAATGAAATTTTTGGGTTCATCTTTCGATTGGGGATAAAATGGGGTGCTGCTGGAGCAAAAAGTTGCCCCTCCTCTTGAAGTTTTTTTTTTAAACTTTTTATTTATAAAAATTTTACCTAATTTTTAAAGAATAATTTTTTATTTTTAAATCTAAATTTTATTTATTTTTTAAAAAAATTTTTTGAAAATTCTTTTTCTTAAAAGTTTATTTATTTTTTTTAAAAAGTTTTTTAAACATTTTTATTTCTAAAAAATTTTTATTTTTTTTAAAAATATGTACTTTCCTTTGACCTAACGCAGCAAAGCGCAGTAGCCGCAAACAACATATCCCACCTCTTCCACCATGTCATGTCATGCATGCCATCGCTTTTATTGATTTACTGCTTCACGTCATATTTGATCATGTATTATACATAAACGTCTGATAAAATAAGTTTTTTGTATAAACTTAATATAAAAATAAGTTTCTTTTATGAACATATATATTTAATAACCCTGTCAAAAATTTATCATATAACGTATCTATCAATATTGGGACCAGCGAATAAAATGCTGACAAAGTTTTCACATCATAAGGCTAGCATAACATAATCTGAACTAAGGACATAACATACCTAACATACGCTTGCGTACGAATAAGCTGCTAACATTAACAGAGTTCCCTACTTAAACTGTAAAATAACTAACATTACATATAAAACTCAACCTAGCCCTACTTTCCCAGCATATCTGTCACATATCATGTTAATTTTCATCTATCAGAGAATTTTACAAAACAGAAATTTTATCATAACTAACCGAACTATCACACGAATAATTGCTAACATCACAAAGTTTTTCACATCAAAAAAGCACCTAACAAAGTTTTTCACATCAATAATCTACTTAACCCAATCTAAGCTAAGAAATAACATATCTAAACTAACACTGTGCAACAAATATTCCTGCTATTATTCGCCAGTTAATCAGCTTAACACAGTAAAAGTTGTAAACATCGTCAGCAAAAATCAACTCACCCTACCTTTTCTACATCATAATCTTATATAAATCATTGTAATTTTAACATTAAACATTGTAATATTTAACAACAATTTATCATAACATAATAACGCTCTCATATGATTCAACGAATAAATGCTAACATAACAAAATTTTTAACAAATATTATTAACATGACATCCCACAATAAATTATTATTACATACAACATAAAAAGATTCTTGTATGAAAATGACTATAAAACTTTTATTAGAACATTTTGTTTTTAAACTAATCTTTTCTTCTTTAATTCCAACATAGCAAACAATTAAACTTATTATATAAGGCTAACATACTATTAAAAAACTAGGAACATTGTAACATAACAAATCTAACACATAACTTAAGTAGAAAGTAACTAGAGATTTTATGATGAAAAAGTTTGGACTAGGTTGAATTTCTGTAGGTAATGTTAGTTACTTTAACGTTGTGACTAAGTAGGGGACTTTGCTAATGTTAGCAGTTATATTTGTACATAATGTATGTTAGGTTTTGTTATGTACATCATACTCTTAGTTCAGGTTATGTATAATTCGCTGTTAGCTTTGTTTATGTGAAAACTTTGTTATGTAGGGATATATTCAAGGGGTCAGTCATGATAGATCAGTATGATATATATATATATATATAATATATAATATATTATACTATATAATTTATATTATATATTATATAATACTCAATATATATATATTATTCTATATATATATATACATACTAATATATAATATATATATACCTATATATATATATCTATATATTATATATATATATTATACTATAACAATTTTTGTTCGGCTTTTGTAAATACTACTACTCATGCTAAATGTTAAAAATACAACTGAACAATAATGATTATTGATATTTTTTTACGTTATACCAGTATGAAAAGAAATAATGGATTTAGTGAAAAACAATGTGTGTAATAAATTTGTAAAAGTTCGCAACATACAAAGAACTTATTTTCATGTAATGTTTATCACAAAGACACTTATTATTTATATTCGTGTTAATACAAGAACTTATTTTTTTTATTTTATGCACTAATACTGATCAATTATAATGCAAACTTACTGCTTTAAACGCGTCATATTCTGATCAATAAAAATACAATGATCAATCTATGAAGTAAAAGCAGTAAGTTTATTAGAGCATGGCATGGCATAGTATGGTAAAACATGGTATGGTCTGGTGGGAGGGGTGGTGTAATGTGGTTGCCGCTACTTGCTTTACTGCTTTGGGTCAAAAAAGTACTATATTTTAAATAAATCCTATCTTTTTTTTTTAGTTCAACACAATCTTCTAAAAGTAGAAGTTATTTCAAGATAAATATTTTATAACATTAAAAGTACTGAAATAAATTTTTAAAAAATACCTAGGAATAAGTTTTAAAAGTACTAAGTTTTAAAAAAACAAAAATATCTTTAAACAAAATATACCAATTGTCACATAAAACTTACAAATAATAAAAACTAAACAATACATGAAACTCATATAAAAAATTCCCAAAATACCAAAACTTAAACAAAATTGCAAAACATGAAATAAAACAAACTAACAAACAGAAGCAATAAACAGTACAATTACAACATGCAATAATAAAAAATTTTGCAAAATAATAATTATCCAAACTTAATACGCCAAAAATGTAATGTTCAATAATAATGAAACTTTAAACAATAAAATCCAAAAAAAAAGCTTTAACAAAATGGAAATGAGGTAAACAAAACCTAAAATATATATAAACTTATACGTAAGAGAAATTAACAAAATTACATAATATAACTGGAACAAAGTTTAAAGGTTTCGTGCATGTACTAGGAAATAAAATGAAGTTTTTGACGCATACAGAAGAAATGAGGATTGAATATTTAATGTGCATATAATGTATTCCCATCTGCGGCCCAAGCCCATGGGCAATTTCAAAAATTTTCAGATAATTTATTTTGACTCTTGAAATTATAATCATTTAACATGCGTATATTATTATATATATATATAAATATATATATCCCATATATATAATAGTAATATATATATATATATATATAATAATAATATCTACTATATTTATATATATATACTACTATATATATATACTATATATAATATATATTATATAATATACATATATATATAAATATATATTATATTTAAATATAATATATATATATATAGTCTATTTATATACTATATATATATATTATACTACCATATATATATAATATATTATATATATATATATATATATATATATATATATATAAAAATTATGTTTTATTTATATATTATATCTTATAGTATAATATCCGCGGCCAACGAGGACTGTTTTTGTAGTTCAGTGTGGCACTCCACGAAAATGAAGTTTTGACACCCCTGGCCTACGACGTCTAGAAATGGTAAAACAGATGAAATATGTTATAAAAAATAACAGTCATGTGCTCAGTAAGCTACGTACGGAATTGTTATATAAAGGTTATTAAGTAAAGTATCTATATAATATGTGTACGTGTGGTGCGTGTGTGTGTTTGTAGTGTTTGTATGTGTTTTTGTGTTGTGAAATAGTAAATAACTAAAAACCATAAAATAAAAATTAAATGACTACTATTATCATATTATATATATATATATATATAATATTATATATATGTATATATATATATATATAAATATATATATATAATATATATATATATAATATATATATATAATATAATGAAGTAAAGATAAACAAAGTTGTTTAGTTAACACTAAACATTTAAATAATACTCTCGCCTATTGTCAATCATTGAGAGCTGTCCTTTGGACTGATACTAGTATATACTGAAATATACGGACTTTGTGGCATATATCACTCATTCTTGTATAAGCCGCTTCCGTATCTGTGATTGACGTAATAGACCACTCAGCCCTTCGTATTACGAGTGACGTCATTCATATACGACGTACATTGATAAGGGACGCAATTATTGAAAGATTAGATGTGATATAATCTTTGGTGAGTGAGGATGTTTGAATGCAAAACAAATATTATTAAATAGAATGGACCTCTGAAAATTATGTTGTGTGTGCTAAGATAATATGTAATCCGAGTTACTTGTAGAAATGAATAGTCTTGCACATGTTAGAGTCAACAGTTTTGTACCGTCAGAGTCATTCATGTAACAGCATCAGATAACGTTTTAGTTTAAATGATGTCTAGATAAGTTAAGAAAAGTTAGTTGCGTTAGATAACACAATGTGCGCAGAGGAAGAGAGAGCAGAGAGAGGAGAC
>JABUQX010047950.1:0-17500 GCA_015478945.1 Trachelipus rathkii
AAAAAATGAAAGAGCAGATAAAGTACACGGCTGCAACAAAATGGAATTTCTTGAGCGCCAAACAATGAACGTACGTTGAAATGGTCAAGATGTCTCTCAGTGAATCGAACTTACCTACGATAAATTACGGGCAGAGATCTATTTAGGGCTAGCGTGCAAATTATTTCGTACATTGATGATGCCCATAATAAGGAAGGTAAATAGGTTGGCGGTTATGCGGTGGAGGTGGGTCTGATGTGTTGTGTAAGTTCAAGTGTAGATTCCATGAGGTTATATTGGGGTATAACTGTCAAGGCGATGCAAGCCAGTTTGCGCACGAGACTCTACGCATTTTTAGGTACGAAAGTTTATTTTATTTGAATAAAGATAGAAAAATAAATAAATGCAATAAATAAAAAAAATACAAAGATCCAGGCCAGGAATTTTGTCTTGATATTCAGAGGAGAGTAAGGCTATATGAGAGAATGGTCTGAAGAACAAAAAAGAGCTTTTTATAGATAGGGACGTAAATTTTCCACAGAAATTGTACACTAGAGACATGTATTTCGGATCTGAGGTGATATGTGTTGATTATATTCGTAAGTTATTAAGGTAGATTAGTTAGTGACTTTGTTGCATCGTGTAACTTATTGCGTATTATTATAGTTATACTGAGATACCTCTGTGTAGGGTATTGAGGGTGACCTGCGTATTAGTGTGTTGGGAACGATGTGGTATAAATGATCACGTGCTTGAGTTGAAGATGTATACTGTGAAGTAGTGCATGATAAGGTATGATGCTCTCAAAGGTCGAGTTACGATAGGGGTTACTTCTGAAGGCGTTGTTAGTGAGGTGTTATTAGCTGGTGGGTTTGAGGTTTTTGGTGTTTCTGGAGGCAGGGTCTATGTTGAGATCTATCTGTGTCTTGCCTGATAGGTTGATGTCTCTGAGGGGTGAAGGAGGTGGTGGGATGCGCGATCGTAGATGTGTGTATGATTGATTGTTGTGATGTGTATGTGGTGTCGCTGAGGACGGTTTGATGGGTCAGTGAGGGAGGCTGCGCGGAGTGTTAGTTGTGGACGTCGGGCTTATTATAGGTGAGGTGGTAGATGGTGTTTGTGTTATGTCATGGGCAGCTGTGCATTCAGTTGAGTAGAGGATTAGGCTGATGTGTAATTGTTTGGTGTAGTATAGATAGTGTAGTGAGGATATTGGTAGGGATAGGGGTGATGAGAAATGCTTAATTGTATTTGGTTGTGATCGCCGAAAAAGCTATGGTGGTGTGGTGGCTAGTACGATGTTGATCGGGGCTGTCTTAGGTGGGGTGCGTGTCGGTATTGCGTGGTGTCGTTATGTTGTCATGATAGGTTGATATGATATCAGTGTGGTGTGATGATGACAGATGGTATATGATGCACGATGTGAGGGTGGGGGTGAGTTCGGCGAGGGAGGAGTTTGGGATAGTGGGGAGTTGTATTGGTTGCAGGGCGTTTCGATGTCTTTGTTCTTGCGCCTGTACCGATCAGGATATGTAGTCGAATGTGCGGCTGGAAGATATATGTACTGGCCTCTTGTCAATGAGAGAAATGCGATTTGAAGAGAATATTACTCTGGCTCTGCGGAAATAGACACTGGACATTAGAAGAGAGACCATAAATTGCAGAATATTAGGTGATGTCAAAAATGTTGCTACGTAATGAATTTAAAAGCGGACTGGGCTCTTGATAAAAGAAAGCACGCTCTGTGTAGCCCAAGGTTTTTCTCACAAAGACCATGAGTGATCTTATTGAGCGGGATATGTGTTATTTTATGAAATTTTCTCGCGTTATAGCGATCTTAGTTCTCTTAGAACTATTGTTGCACTTGCAGCTGAAAGGGGTATGACTTATACATTAAATGGATATGGAGACTGCGTATTTAAATGGTGAACTAAGAGAGACCATATATATGGAAGTACCAGATCTATTAGAAGAATCATTAAGGAGATTAAGAAATGATGAAGATCACCTCATAAAGGAAGAAGCTTCAAATATGCTAAAACAACTTCTGTTACCGTGAAAATAAAGTGTGTAAACTGAATAAAGCTCTTTATGGACTGAAACAATCTGGTCGGATGTGGTACAATAAACTTCATCAAAGTCTCTTAAATCTTGATTTCAAACCCACTGATGCTGATCCATGTGTTTATATGGGAGGAAATGTTGACGATCTCATTATCATTGGCGTATATGTGGATGATTATGATACATAGGCATCAAAAATATAATACTTGTTAGAAAAATTAAAAGAAAGACCTTGAGACAATTCCGAAATGAATAAGATAAATGGGGCCTATTGAGAATGTCTAGGTTATGAGGAGTTTAAATCTTCCAAAAGTGATTTATATTGTCACAAAAGGGATGATACGAGCTATAATCTGGATCAATTACGGGATGACTGGAAGTGTACAGCCTGTTGTGATCAACCACATGCTGGAGATTATTGGAAGTAAATATTGTTTAAAATACCAAGATCCTGAAGAAAGAAAGAAAGAAACTGAGAGAAAAAGTGAGCGAGTGTTAAAGAAATTTCGTATGTAAACACGGTTTCGACTTTAAATGTTTATCTTTTCTGTTTCTAACGGAGGCCACTGCGACCCAGATAATAACGTCAGTACGTCCACGCAGTTCATGCCTCGTAGACCAGTTTACAATGAAAAAAAGAACAGACACTGAAGTAGGATAGTCCCTGCAAAAAGAGGTACCTCAGGAAGTAACTCTTCAAAAGGGAAGCTAACTAGATTAAACACTCTTGCCCATACTGCACCAAACTATAATTAACCGAGTGAGACGGGTTCTCACCGAGGCCGGATTGAGTGGGAAGGGGACTGATATCCATGTCGCATGTAATAAAACTCCATACACCCGGGTATGGACCTTTAGTATATATATTAGGCGTGTGCATTTCGCGCAATCACTTGGAGAGAGTCACCGAAAAAAGGATCCTAGTTGGACCACCATCTGATTGTGTTGAGGGCTGGAATATATGGCTTTGACGGAGCTTTCAAGAGAAGCCATTTACTTACGAAATTTTCTGAGAGAAATTGGGGAAGAGGATATGCATAAAGATTCTACTATGATATATTGCGATAGTCAAGGGGCTCAAAGCCTTGCATATAACCCCATTCATCATTCCAGAAAAAAGCATATTGATATCAGGCACCACTGTCAATCGACAAACTGTGACAGAATGGAAAATCGTCGTCAAGATATATAACCTACTGAGGAAATGGGTGCAGATCACTGACAAAAGCCCATTGACTGGGTCGAAAAGGCATCAATTGTCTGTTTGGCAAAGATAGGATTGAAGAATCATTGCGTAATTGTGGAATCAGTCGTCATATGCCTGAGAGGGCGGTGTTGAAGAGTACGTCATCAAATGACTGGATTAAGCACATCGTCGTTATGGCAGAAGACTTGGTAACTCCGAAGGTTATATTTCTAAGATTGTATTTGTTCATGTATCATTGTATCTATTTTAATCGTTATAGATATACTTACTTGATATTCCAATCTTAGTAAATGGACTTGTGTTTATAGATTGGTTGTGGACATATTAAACTGTGTTTTAACTAAAGTAATTCGTAGCCTCTTCTATTGATATTTTAGTTCTTTAATTCGGGTCATGCAGAGGTTGAAATACGAATATTTTGACTTCTAGCTATGTAGGCAGAGCGTAGTTAGTTAAGTTAACTAATTACTGACGTTGCTGCTTTTGCTACTTCATTGCTACTTCATTGCTACTTAAAGATTGATCAAATTAAGTTACATACTAAAACAAACATCAGATACAGAATAAAATTATATCTATGGCAAGTTCTAACAGGAATATCGTATCGAAATCCTACAAAAGGGTAGATTATGATACTGGTGTATTCAACCGCAAGCTTTATTAATTAGAAGCGATTTATGGGAATACGTCAGTGATGAAAAGAAAAGACCAGAAAAATTCATCAGTAGCTACACAAGTGGGTAGCCGTTCGATCGTAAGCTAATCAGTAATTTAATACTATATTTCACCCATCGTGAGTGAACAAGATTAAATGATTGTGATTCTCAAATCTGTGTTGGGATAAAATTAAAAGAGGTTTTCATCATCAAAGCAATCCTGCGCGTAAGGCAATTTTGTTTAAACAACTAACTCTGAGTAAGTCTAAGAAGTCCGATGAAGTGTACTAGGTTGCTTAAGTAGTTTCCTCGACGTGCCGGTACGTAAATTGCGTGATTGAATTGATATTCAAGATGGATATGTTGAGTATACTATTATTATATAGTTTGCCTGGTGAATACAGTAACTTCAGATGCGCAATGGAAAGTCGAGACGAATTGCCTGACGCCGAAATCTTACGAGTGAAAATTATGGAAGAGAGTAAGATTTAGACACTAAGATTCTACTACATACTAAGATGGGAATTCTATGGTAACAACCATGAAGACAAATTTAAGAAAAATAGTCACGAAAAAGCGACCTATGTGGAAATTACATGTCAGATGTTACAAATGTAACCTTATTTGGGCATATAGCATCAAAGTGAAGAACTAAATTGTCAAGAAAAGAACCTGAAGAAAATAGCAATCACGGTGTGGTTTATGGCTGCGGGAGGCCGATGAAAATGTCTCCGTGAAAAGGTGTTTGATAAGCGGGTAGTCAACCATGCGCATAATGTGTTGCAAAAAGATAAGTATCTTTAACGGAATTAAGTATCTTACTAATGATATTGAAAGTTAAGGTTATTGCCAGACTCATCATGAAACTTTTTATAAATGGTTACAGGCAGTATTTAATATAGAAAGTTCAATCTACGGAAGAAGAAATTAAAAACGTTAATATAAATGATATAAATACTAAGCTATTTACATAACATATATTTATCTTAATCTGTCTCTCAAAAATGACCGATCAAAAGATGCAACAGTTGTTATTTTCACAGGATAGAAGCAAAAATATTATGGTATAAGTAATCGGAAAACTTATTAATATGCCGAATATGAAAAAGATAACCTATATTTTTTGCAAGAAAAGAGCTTCAGTCGCGGTCTTGAAATTACAATCATCTTGATATATAAGATTGGCATCGCAGATTTGGTCATTTAAAATATAACGATTTGAAAATCTTAAGAAATAAACATTTGTGCACGGATTAAACCCTTTAAAACTTGCTGATATGGCCTAACTGTGAACCATGCGTAAACAAGATTAAATGCGTAAAGTGGACGTTTACGAAGGTAGGATAACTAAATGTAAATAAGTTTTGAAATTGTGTCATTCCTGATATATGTGGATCACGCGTGTTCGAATTCCATCAACTGTCGGAAAAATCAAAATAGATAAGTAATGATTTTAATACTGTTCATAGCAATTGAGTAAAGAGTAAGCATATACGTTGTATAAGATTCCTGAGAAATACAAAGTGAGAGCTTTGGAAAAATTTTAAAGAATATAAATTATTCGTAGAAAATCAGTCGGGGTGAAAAAAATAAAATATTCATAACTTACATGCTTCAGAATTTCTTTCTCAACAATGATTTTTCAAAATTTCTCGGTAATAATGTCGTTGGAAGAAGACTATAGTGTTCAATACACAGGCTCAACAACGGCTCTTGAGCGCCAAAGCAGAACGTACGTTGATATGGCAAGATGTCTCCTCAGTGAAATCGATCCTACACTATATTCTTGGCAGGAAGCTATTTTAGCTGTCAAATTATTTATCGGTAATGGACTGCCCAGCCTCACAGTGCTTTAACAGTGGTGATAGTGTACCTGTAATATATGGACTGGAAAGCGATGCACAGTTTCGCGCATCAAGGCCAGAAGCTTACTGAAAGTTTTAATTTTATGAATATACACCGGGAATGAGTAAATTACAACAAAGATCCAGGCCAGGAATTTTCGCCTTGGATATTTCAATAACGAGAAGTAAGGCTATATAGAATATGGTCTGAAACGAAGAAAAAATGGACTTTTTTTAGATCGGGAACGTAAATTTCCACGAGTGAAAATTGGTACACTTAGAAACCATTATTTTCCGAGATCTGAAGGAGGTGTGAGCAAATAGATGGAATTAGTCGCCTCTAAATTGATCTTTAAAAAATGATCTCTGAGTAAGATGCCTGAAGATCGCTATAGAACAGCATCGATTCAGGAGGAGAATGCTACATTTGCCTCCTCGAGGACGAGGGGAGACCGAAGATACGATCGCGAACTGGCAAACCGTGGACGTCCAGAAGAGAAAATTTATCAACCTGCATCAAAGATGGTGAAAAAAGAAGATAGAGAATAAGTCAGAAGAAAAACAGAAAAAGATGAGAATCCGAAAAAGCTATTGCCACAAAAGTAACTGAAACAACTACTTACCATGGCAGTAGATGGAGGATCAGTCATCTCTCTCACAGATGCATTTAAATAGTACTCGCCTCTTTTTGTCAATGGAAACGATGCGATTGGAAAAAGAATATACAGTCGGCTTCTGCGAAATGACAGACATGACAATAGAAGAGACGACCAATCAAATTGGCAGAATATTAGGTTCAAAAATGTTGCTAGCGTAATAAATTTTAAAACGAACGGGCGCTCTTTGATAAAAGAAAGGCACGCCTTGTAGCCCAAGGTTTGTCACAAAGACCAGGTATCGATTATTATGAGACATTTTCGCCCGTTATACGTCTTAGTTTTCTTAGGAACTATTGGGTTAGACAACTTGCAGTAGCTGAAAGGACGGTATGACTATACATCATAAAATGGATGTGGAGAATTGCGTATTTAAATGGCGAAACTAAGAGATGCACCAGATAAATAATATGGAAGTACCAGATGCTATTAGATAGATCCATTAAGGAGATTAGAGAAATCGTGAAAGATCACCTCATAAAGGAGAAGCTTCAAATATGCTAAAACACTTCGGTGTACGCGTGAAATAAAGTGTTGTTATAACTGCAATAAAGCTCTTTATGGCTGAACAATCTGGTCGGATTTGTGTACAATAAACTTGCATCAAAGTCTTCTTAAATCTTGATTTTCAAACCCACTGAATTCTGATCCAATGTGTTATATGGGATGGAAAATGTTGACGATCTCATTATCATTTTCGTATATGTGGATGATTTAGATACTGGCATCCAAAATATACATCTTGTTAGAAAAAATAAAAGAAATGACTCTAGAACATTCCGAATGAAAGATAGGGGAGCCTATTGAGAGGAACTGTCTAGGTATGGAGTGTTAATATCTTCGCAAACATGATTTTATATGGCACATAAAAAGGGATCAATGTGGACAACTATGACTGGATCATACGGGATGAGCTGATGTAAGCCTGCTTGTGACATCCGATTGAATAGGAAGTAAATTGGTTAAAACCAGCATCCTGTATCTGCAGAAGAAATGAATAAGATTTCCCATCAAATCTCTATAGTTCAATTAAATGTTCTTTCCTGTTCTTACTAAGGCCGATATAATATTGTCATATGGCGCCCGTTCAATTCTCCTCAGCCAGTGTTAACAATAATTTAAATGAACTAACTCAACACTGGAACAGCTGCAAAAAGTAAGTCCTCAGTGTAGCCTAAAAGGGACTATAGATTACACTCTTCTGCCGTACTAACTCTGAAAGCTAAATTTACCGGTGACAGGGTTTCACCGATCGCGGATTGGGAGAACTGTATCATGCGAGAAATATCTGCTACATCCGGGTCATGCTTTGTATATGGGCGTAGGTGCAGGGCCATCACTTGGGAATCACGAAAACAAAGGACAGTTGCCCAATCGAGTGTTGTGTTGAGGCTGAATATATGGCTTTGACGGAGGCTTCAAGAGAAGCCATTTACTTTACGAAGTTTTCCTACTGAGAGAAATTTGGGGAGAGGAATATGCATAATAGATTCTACTATGATTTATTTGCGATAGTCAAGGGGCTGCAATAGCCTGTGCATATAACCTGCCATTCAATCATTCCAGAAACAAAGCATTATTGATTGTCAGGTCACCACTTCATCCAAATGTGACTACGATAGGGAAAATCGTCGTCAAATTATATACCTACCTGAGGAAATGGTTTGCAGATTGCACTGACAAATGCCATTGACCGGTGATAAGGCCATCATTGTCTTTTCAAAGGATTAGGATTGAAGAAACATTGCGAATTGTGGAAGTAATCGTCATATCCGGGAGAGGGGGTGCTTGAAGAGATACGTTCTATCAATGATGGAGATTACAACATCGTGCGTTATGCAAGAAGAGTTGGCACTCATCCGAAGGTTTTATAATCTCTAGAGATGTTAAATGTTCATTTCTTCTTCCCAACTAGTTTTAACGAACTCTTAATACTTTGGGTTGAGTATTCAATTCTATGTAATGGACATTGTGTTATAATGTGTTTGGTTATACCATAATTAAATGGTCGTTGTAAACTAAATGTATTCGTTTAACCTCTTCGTATCGGATATCTAGCAATTGGGTAATGCAGAGTGATACTTACGATATTGGACTTCTATGCAAGAAGAAGAAGAAGAAGAAGAAGAAGATAGAAGAATGAATGAAGAGAGATACCATGATGAAGAAGAAGAAAAAGGAGAAGAAGAAAAAGAAGAATAAGAAGAGGAAGAAGAATAAGAAGTAGAGGAAGAAGAAAAAGAAAAAAAAGAAAAAAAAAGAAAAAAAAAGAAAAAGAAGAAAAGAAGAAAAATGAATTTACCAAAAACAAGAAAACAAAAAACAAAATGAAGAAAAAAAAAAAAAAGAACTACACAACACGATAGCACAGACTTTAAGCAGTCACATTCATTTATATGTCACATAGTCTTTGTTATTTTAAATTTGTTGGATGTGTTCTCTACTGTTTAAATATCAAATCTGTTATGTTGTTGTTCAAATAAGTATTCTTATTTACCTATTTCTCTGTAATATATTGTGGAGTCTGCTCACTTAGAGCAGAATCTGCTTTTGTGTAAACTCTAAACATCATATATGCAATGTGAATGTCAATGGAACATAATCTTTTCACTTCTGACAGTTTTCTGTTTCCTAAGCATCAACATCATATGGTGTTGGATATGTCCACGTGCCAATGTGGACATATGAGTTTGTCTCAATCAGAACATTTCTGTTTCTTAAGCATAAACATTATTGTCTATCAATCGGGTGGAAATGTTGTTTTTGGATTTTTTTTTCTACTTCAGTGTAATGTCGTAGAATACAGTCTACAGAACAGATATGTCTTTGAATAGTTGAACATCAAACCTATCTTTACAGTTATTCAGTGTGATTATTAGATACTACTGTCTCAGAATCAGATATGTTCTTATTCGGTAAATCATCAAAGCAATTACATTACAGTTATTTCAGTGTGTATCGATTAAGATTACCGTTCTTAAACAGATAAAGAAGGAAGAGAAGAAGAAGAAGAAGAAGAAGAAGAAGAGAAAGAAGAAGAAGAAGAAGAAGAGAAGAAGAAATAGAAGAAGAACCAGAAGATGAAGTAAGAAAGCATGAAGATGAAGATGAAAGATGAAGATGAAAGATGAAAAAGATGAAGATGAAGATGAAGATGAAAAAGATGAAGATGAAAAAGATGAAGATGAAGATGAAGAGATAAGAAATATATATTATATATAGGAATCAGATTTTTTTCAAAAGTTTTCATAAAATTTAGGATTTGAAAACGTTGATACATTAGATTGAAATACCAATAATGATCTTTTGAAGATCGATAACAGATATTTTTATAAATTTTGAAATTAATTTCCTAAGCCACTTTTACATTTCCAAATTTTGTGATTAATTTTTTTTGCCTTGGAAATGAATTATTTTTGAGGTTTATTTTATTTTAAAGAACCTTCTTTCGAAAGTGCCACTGTCACTGTCACTGTCACTGGCACTGGCACTGGCACTGGCACTGGCACTGGCACTGGCATTGACAACATAGATCTAATTTTCATTATTCTTTTTAAAAGGTTAATAATTTATTCTGCTAATTAAATTTATTTATTTTTATTTTTTCTGAGTTCTAATTTTTAGTTTAATATTATTTCGATATAATTTTTTTCTTTTTTTGTTAATTTAACTTTTTTATTTTTAATAAAATTCTTGAAATATTTTACAGAATTTTTTTGTAAATACTTATCAAAATTGCGTCCTTTTTTCTATAAATTTAGATATTTATTTATCGATGATTTTTTATTGTGAAAACTAATTAAATCTAAATTAAAAATTAATTAAATAATAATAAAGAGGAAATGAATAAAAGGAAAACAAAAAATTGGTTAATTCTTAAATTTATTTAGAAATAAAAATCATAACAATAAATAATAATTATCAACTTTTTATTATGAATCATTAAATTTTATAAAAAATAAATAAATATATAATAGTTATATACAATTGAATTTAAAATGAAGCCCCTCCCCCCAAAAAAAAAACAAAAACAAAAACAAAAAACATTGAAACAAGAATAAATAATAATAAAAAAAGAGAAACATTTAGAAGATTGAAACCAAAGCATAAGAATGAATAATATTGAAAAAGGATGTAAAATTTTGAAAGAAAAGAATAATAAATAAATTGGAAAGCAAAAGTGGAATGATAGATAAATAAATATTCAACGAATTAAATGAAAGATTTTTTTTTATAAAGATGAGTGGAGAATACGATGAACAAGAGGAGGGAATAAAAGAGTAGAAGGGGAAGAAATAAAGAGTTATTAATGGAAGGTAAAATTTAGTAAAAGATAATGAATAATTTAGATTATTAATAATGAATAAATAGTGAAATGAAGAATATAGAAAAGTAAAACTATAAAGTTAAACTAAAAATATTTCTTTTCTATCACTCTCCTCTGGCTAACTCTAGCTTCGTACTCAGACGTTAATGAGCACATTGGCAGCGTGCTTTGCTCCTAATGGGAAACTTTCCGGCATCCGAGATAGGACTGGTCAGCCAGCGGATTGGTCGTTAGGCCCGTGTTTTCTAAGGACCTTTCTCGATGGGTCAGACTGGCAGGACGCAAGTCCTTCCTGGGGGCTGAAGGAAGTTTTATGAATAAAATAAAAGTGAATGATAGAAAATAGAAAACTAAAACTAAAAAGTTAAACTAAAAATATTTCTTTTCTATCTCTCCTCTGAAGAGTGTTAACAGAAGACGTAATCAGTTGTATACATGCAAGAGAGATTGAGCATAGCAGTTAAGTTTGGGGTTAGAGAGATTGAGAAGGAAATGAAAAATCTTCTTTGGAAATATATTACACGAACTTTCCTCAAAGGAGGCGATATGAGACTTCGTAATTCCAAATGGAAGTGTCCGTTGCGGTGCGTGGTACGCTTAACCTGGTGCGGTGCGGTGCGGTGCGGTGCGGTGCGCTTAACCTGGTGTGGTGCGCAAAATTCCCAAGCAAAATGCAAAAGTGCAAAAGAATGGAAGCAAATTGATAAATAAAATAAATATAAAGAACAGGAAAATGACTGGAAAAATATATATTACAAAATTAAATAAATAATACTGTAAAAAGAACAAAAAATCAGTAACTTTAAAAATAAAAAATATAAAACGAAAAATAAAACAAAAAATTACTAAAAATAAAATTCACTAACTAACTTTTGAATAAAATATGTTGAAAAAGATTTAAAGAAATTCCTCACAATTTTATAAAATAAAAAAAATTAAAGAAATCCAATAAATCCTTTTTTAAATATATAAAAAGGCAATCTAATTAACTTTCAAAATATTTTCAGAAATTTGATATTGATTTTTGTTGGCTGATAATTTTTTAATTTCTTCTTTTTTAAATTAATCAAAAGATACCTTTGTTATAATGAAGTTTCTTGGCACTTGACACCTGGCACTGTGATCATGAATTTATTTTAATTCAAAATAAGTTTAAGTTAGAAAAGTCTTCACAAAAAGTAATTTATTCTAGTGGAGTGTTATTTTATCTTTTCTATTTATCATATATATATATTATATATATATATATATAATATATATAAAATATAGTAAATATTACTATATATAAATATATAGGTAAATATTATATATTATATATATTATATATATATAGAGAGAGAGAGAGAGAGAGAGAGAGAGAGAGAGAGAGAGAAAGAGAGAGAGAGAGAGAGAGAGAGAGAGAAAAGTAGAAGAAGAAGAAGGAGAAGAAGTCAAGAGGACATTAAGGGAAGGAGTTTGACAGAAGAAGAGAGAGAAGATAAACATATAATTAGACTTCAGACATCATCATTCAAGGTAGTTTCCCTGTTTAGTATCTTCTTGTTTATTTAATTTGTTGGATGTGTCCACTGTTTAAAACAAATCTTAAAAAACGTATTTTTTTTTGAAATAATATATTTTTTAACTATTCCTCTATGTAACATATGAGTTTGCTCACTTAGAGCAGATCTGCTTCTAAGCGACAAACATTATAATATGTTACGTATTTTTGTTTATTTATTGTGTTGGATGTATCCTCTGTAAATCTGACATACGAGTTTGCTCACGCTAAACAGTTTCTGTTTCTAAGCATCAAACATCATAGTGTGTTGGATGTGTCCACTTCAATGTGACATATGAGTTTGCTCACTCAGATCAGTTTCTGTTTCTAAGCATCAAACATCATAGTGCTACAAGTGGGTGAAATGTTGTGTTGTGATTTATTTTCCTACCAAGCTGTGATTCTCGATTATAAAAATACCGTCTTAGAAAAGATATATTTTATGCGGTGAACATCAAAGCTATTTATTACAGTTGTTCAGTGTGGTCGATTAGATCACCGTCTCAGAACAGATATGTTCTATGACACCTTTAATCAAAGCTATTAATTACAGTTATTCAGTGTAATCGATTAGATCACCGTCTTAGAACAGATGTGTTATATGCGGTAAATATCAAAGCTATTTATTACAGTTATTCATTCCAGTTATTTGTAACAGATGTTCTATGCGGTGAACATCAAAGTTATTTGTTACAGGTTAAGGCGAAGAAGAAGAAGAAGAAGAAGAAGAAGAAGAAGAAGAAGAAGAAGAAGAAGAAGAAGAAGAAGAAGAAGAAGAAGAAGAAGGAAGAAGAAGAAGAAGAAGAAAAAAGAAAAGGAAAGATATAAAGAATTAGAAAAAGAAAAAGAAAAAGAAAAAAAATTAGATTAGAAATATATTTAATATATAGGAATCAGATTTTTTTCAAAAGTTTTCATAAAATTAATTAATAAGAATTTTTTCTTAAAAACGTTAATACATTAAGAAGAAATACCAATAATATCTTTTGAAGATATAAAAGTATTTTGATTAAATTTTGAAATAATTTCCTAAGCCACTTTTACATTTTCAAATTTTGTGATTCATTTTTTTTAACCTTGAAAATGAATTATTTTTGAGATTTATTTTAAAGAACTTTCTTTCGAAAGTGGCAGTGGCAGTGGCACTGACGCTGGCACTGACAATGGCACTGGCACTGGCATTGACAACATAGATCTAATTTTCCTTATTCTTTTCAAAGGTTAATAATTTATTCTGCTAATTAAATTTATTTATTTTTATTTTTTTCTGAGTTCTAATTTTTAGTTTAATATTATTTCGATATATTTTTTCTTTTTTGTAAATTTAATTTTTTATTTTTAATGAAATTCTTGAAATATTTTACAGAATTTTTTTGTAAATTTTTAACAAAATTGCGTCCTTTTTCTATAAATTTAGATATTTTTTTTTATCGACTATTTTTTATTGCGGAAACTAATTAAATCTAAATTAAAAAGTAATTAAATAATAGTAAAGAGGAAATGAATAAAGGGAAAACAAAAAATCAATAATTGTTAAATTTATTTATCAGTATAAATATTAATAATAAATAATTATCAACCTTTTATTAAAAATCATTAAATTTTAGAAAAAAAATATAAATATATAATAGTTATATGCAATTGAATTTAAAATGAAGCCAAAAAAACATGAAACAAGAATAAATAATGAAAAAAGAGAGAAACATTTGGAAGATTGAAACCAAAGCATAAGAATGAATAATATTGAAGAAGGATGTAAAATTTTGAAAGAAAAGAATAATAAGTAAATTGGAAAGCAAATGTGGAATAATAGATAAATAAATATTCAACGAATTAAATAAAAGATTTTTAGAATGATGGTTGGAAAAAGCGATGAACAAGAGGAGGGAATAAAAAGGTAGAAGGGAAAGAAATAAAGAGTTATTGATGGAAGGGAGAACTCGGTAAAAGATAATGAATAATTTATATTTCTAATAAGTGCTCCTAGCTCAGAGGTAGAACACTCGATTAACAAGTGAGGAGGCCGAGGTTCGAAACTGGGTTGGAAAGAGAGAATGTGAGCTATTCTCTACTAACTCTAGCTTCGTCCCACTCAGACGTTAATAAACACATTGTAAGCGTGCTTTGCTGCTAATGGGAAACTTTCCGGCATCCGAAATAGGCCTGGTCAGCCAGTAGATTGGTCGTTAGGTCCGTGTTTTCCAAGGACCTTTCTCGATGGGTCCGATTAGCAGGACGCAAGTCCTTCCTGGGGGCTGAAGGACGGTTTTAATGAATAAATAAAAGTGAAATGAAGAAATTAGAAAACTAAAACTAAAAGTTAAACTAAAAATATTTCTTTTCCATCTCTCCTTTGATGAGTGTTGATGACGTAATCAGTTTTATACATGTAAGATTGAGCATAACAGTTACGTTTGGGGTCAGAGACATGGAGAAGGAAATGAAAAATCTTCTTTGGAAATATATTACACGAACTTTCCTCAAGGGAAGTGATATGAGACTTCGCAACTCAAAATGGAAGTGTCCGTTACGGTGCGTGGTGCACTTACCCTGGTGCGGTGCGGTGCGGTGCGGTGAGCAAAATTCCCAAGAAAAATGCAAAAGTGCAAAAGAAAGGAAGCAAATTGATAAATAAAATAAATAAAAAGAACAGAAAAATGAATGGAAAAAATATCTATTTAAACAAATATCAAACTTCATCACATTCGTAAAAAATCAATATTTTAAAAATCAAATAATATAAAACTGTAAATAACAATAAAAAATTACTAAAAAATAAAATTCAAGGTCAAACCTAACCTTTTAGAAATAAAAATATATTGTTAAAATAAAAAAAAAAAAAAAACCTCACAAATATTAAAAAAAAAAAAAAAAAAAAAAAAAAAAATTAAAGAAATCCAATAAATCCTTTTTCAAATATAAAAAAAGGTAACATACTAATTAACTTCGCATATTTCCGAATTTGATAGTTGATTCTTTGTTGGTCTGATTTAACTTTATATTCTTTTCTTTTTTTTTAAATTAATAATTGAAAAATAACTTTGTTATAAGAACATCTTAAGATAATTTCTTTTCAACAGCTCATGATTGTTATAATGGAAAGTTAGTAGAAGATTCCTCAACAAAAAGTAATTTATTGCTAGTGATTGTTATTTTTATTCTTGTCTATTTATCATTATATATATATATATATATATATAATTATATATATATATATATTATATATATATATATATATATATATAATAATAATATATATAGTATATATAGTATATATATATAGTATATATATATATATATTATATAAACTATATATATATATATATTATATAGTACGGTTATATATATAATATATAATATATAATAAGAAGAGAGAAGAGAGAGGATGAGAGAGAGAAGAGAGATGAGAGAGAGAGAGAGAGAGAGAGAAAGAGAGAGAGATGAGAGGAGAGATGAAGAGGAGAGAAGAGAGGAGAGAGAGAGAGAGAAAAGAGTAGAGAGAGAGAAAGAGAGAGAGAAAATAGAAAAGAAGAGAAGAAGAAGAAAGGAAGAAGAAGAAGAAGAAGAAGAAGAAGAAGAAAAGAAGAAGAAGAAGAAAGAAGAAGAAAAGAAGAGAAGAAGAAGAAGGAACACGAACAATAAGAATAAGAATAAAAATGCTTGTGTGTTTTGTAGTCTGTTTAAGTATTTGTTTTAATTTGGTGGATGTGTCTACTGTTTTAAACCAAATCTGTTATGTATGTATTTTTGAAATAAGTATATTATTTTACCTTATTTCTATGTAACATATGAGTTTGCTCACTTAGAGCGGATCTGCTTCTAAGCAATCAACTGATTTTTTTACGTTATTTTGTTTATTTATTGTGTTGGATGTATCCTCTGTAAATCTGACATACGAGTTGCTCACTCAGAACAGTTCTGTTTCTAAGCAATCAAACATCATAGTGTGTTGGATGTTTCCACTGTCAATGTGACATAGTGAAGCTTTTGCTCACTCAGTCAGTTTCTGTTTCTAAGCTATCAAACATCATAAGTGCTACAAGTGGGTGAAAATGTTGTTTTGAATTATTTTTCCTACTCAGTGTGACGATTAGATCACCGTCTTAAAAATATATATTTTATGCGGTGAACATCAAAGCTATTTATTACATTTTAAGTGTGGGTCGATTAGATCACCGTCTCAGAACAGAATATGTTCCTATGCGCTGTAAACATCAAAGCTATTAATTACAGTTATTCAGGTGTAATCGATTAGATCAAACCGTCTTTAGAACAGATGTTTTATATTGCGTAAATATCAAAGTTTAGTTATTACAGTTATTCATTCCAGTTATTTGTAACAGATGTTCTATGCGGTGAACATCAAATCTATTTGTTACAGGTTAAGAAGAAGAAGAAGAAAGAAGAAGAAGAAGAAGAAGAAGAAGAAGAAGCAGTAAGAAGAAGAAGAAGAGGAAGAAGAAGAAGAAGTAGAAGGAGAAAAAAGAAAAGGAAAGATATAAAGAATTAGAAACAAGAAAAAGAAAAAGAAAAAAAATTAGATTAGAAATATATTTAATATATAGGAATCAGATTTTTTTCAAAAGTTTTCATAAAATTAATTAATGAAGTATTTTTTTCATTCAGAATCCTTGATCAAGAAATTACCAATAATATCTTTTGAAGATATAAAAGTATTTTGATTAAATTTTGAAATAATTTCCTAAGCCACTTTTACATTTTCAAATTTTGTGATTCATTTTTTTTAACCTTGAAAATGAATTATTTTTGAGATTTATTTTAAAGAACTTTCTTTCGAAAGTGGCAGTGGCAGTGGCACTGACGCTGGCACTGACACTGGCACTGGCACTGGCACTGACAATGGCACTGGCACTGGCATAGATCTAATTTTCATTATTCTTTTTAAAGGTTAATAATTTATTCTGCTAATTAAATTTATTTATTTTTATTTTTTTCTGAGTTCTAATTTTTAGTTTAATATTATTTCGATATATTTTTTCTTTTTTGTAAATTTAATTTTTTATTTTTAATGAAATTCTTGAAATATTTTACAGAATTTTTTTGTAAATTTTTAACAAAATTGCGTCCTTTTTCTATAAATTTAGATATTTTTTTTTATCGACTATTTTTTATTGCGGAAACTAATTAAATCTAAATTAAAAAGTAATTAAATAATAGTAAAGAGGAAATGAATAAAGGGAAAACAAAAAATCAATAATTGTTAAAT
>JABUQX010047950.1:22500-43844 GCA_015478945.1 Trachelipus rathkii
CCAGTGTAAATAATAATAATAATAATAATAATAATAATAATAATAATAATAATAATAATAATAATAATAATAATAATAATAATAATAATAATAATAATAATAATAATAATGATAATAATAATAATAATAATAAAAAAGTTGTGGCAATGTAATAAATTTATTAACGGTCAACGCCTTTCTTTTGTTTTCTCCTTTAAAAGAAATCAATATTGGTGGATACACTTGTCAAGAACACACTTTCTTAACAAAGAAATATTAACAAAGAAAGTATATACAATGCTAGACAATAGACACTAAATACGCTTTGTGCATTTAAATATGGTACTAAAAGTATGGGAAAATTATCTAATTCACTTAAATATCGTACACTAAATGCATTTCATGAATATATATTTAAACAGTAAATTCAACATTTGTAATGAAACATTTGCAAAGACATTTTAATGTAAACAAATCCATAAAGGACATCTTGCACAATTTTTTATTTTCTGGTTACTGCGGAACAAAATCAATCTTTCGGAGATTTCATCTGAAGGAGAGCTTCCTTTTGGGAATCAGAATGATTCCAGAGAATGAAAATATTCGCATTTCTTCTGCAGAAGATGGCAATGTCGTGTTGCAACTTAAACAGTCTTCTAAGGAGGTTTTTTTTCCCAAACTGTTGATGGTCCCATCGGAATCTTTCAGATATAATAGTACTTTCATTTCTGCAGATTATGCAATAAAAGAAAGGTACACAGCATGCAGGCGCACGTCAACTTTTTGCCGTCTTCAGATTTAACTTGAAGAAATTTCCATCAAACAGAGTTTGCTTTAAATAGCCATCAGCAAGTACATCATATTTTGACTCCCCGCCGGATTTGCTTGTTAAAACCATGACACCATGCACACGAGAATGAGATTAACCTCTTTCGATTAATACAGACAATGTACTGTTATTACTGTATGTAAATAAACTGTATTGTCAGCTGACTAATTTAGCAGCGAGATAACATGTTTCAAACATGTTCAGAAATTTTTAGTATTTGAAATCTCGAATAATGAAATACACTAAAATTGATGTACAGTATTTATAAATGTGTATATAAATACAAACATATTTAGGTGCTGCCAATATATATATCAGGCTTGGAGTACTTGTACTTAAGTACTTTTTGGGAGTACTTGACTTGTAGTATCGAAAACCCAGTGTAATTGTACTTGCACCTTTTGTACTTGAAAATTTGCCAAGTACCTGCAATTACTTTTGGCATTTTTAACTTGCAAATATTTTTTTATGAATGGAATCAAAAGTATGTATGACGATAGTGAAGCGTGTCTCAAAACGTATAAGAGCTATCGCTTTCAAACTTGGTATATGTTCTACGTAGGTATTAAGCTCGAAACCGACGAGTTTTCAAGTCTCTAGGATTTATAAGGGGGTAGTACCTCCCCCGAGAGCGAAGGTGAATATAACGCTTACGCCCTTGTTGCGGCTTCGAGCGGGTGAGATTAGGCCTAACGAGAGTTTGGAACAATCGCCCAGGTGTGAGAAGCGCGTGAGCGCGCTCGCACACACACACATTATTATATATTCATTTATTATTTTATTATTAATTATTATTATTATTATTATTTTACGAAGAATCGTTCCCTAAAACACGATTTCCTGAGCAAGGCATAATCGTGTTTTTACGCCCGCTCCACAGCTCTGCCTTTCCCGTGCATCGGTGCCTTTTCGCATCCGTTCTGGACCTGACCGGCTCACGAACGCCAGCCTGACTCGACTCCGAACTTATCGTATAGTATAGGCTAAAATTGTTGGAGGGTATTAGGGTGTGACGTAACCTCGACGTAGACGAGGTTACATCCCCGTTAGCCGCCCAATAAGGGGATGGGCCCACCCCTAATTAAAATACGATCACATGTTCGTAGAGACTGAAATTTGGAGAGGATTACAGAGTTGTAATTTACTAGAAAGGTTGGTATTTGGATCTTGAGGAGTTGGCTGACGCTGTCACCGGTTGCTGGCTCGGATGCTGTGCCCGATTAATGAACATTCGTATAACAACAATACTGGTTCTTAGATAGGTTATTCGAACCCGTAGAGCTGGAATATGAGGGTTATAAGTCCGTATAGGGTGTCTTGACCCCATTGAGAGGGTCGCTGACTGAAAAAAAGCACGAGAGTGCAAAACCAGAGGTCGGAGGAGGAATGAAGAAAATGAAGATAAGTTATAAGGTGAGGAAAGAATAGGAGAAGGGGTGCTGGACTCAGAGGGGAGTAGGAAGTTGACATTCTGGCCATCCGCTGCTGGTCGGATGCGGGGCACGTAGGGTTTATTAAATATTTGGGTTGTATATTGACGTGCAAATATTGAGATGTCTTGTAATATTGCATTATTTGGGTCTGTAGATATTTCGAAAAAGGAATCAGGTTTCAGGAATATCAAAACAAAAAAATAAAATAATAAAAACTAAATAAAAATTTTCTTATTCTTTTTGTTTATAACTTACAAACTTACGTTTTTACATACCCAAAGGCAGTAAATCAGTGAATCAAACGTATCCAACCACCTCCTGTCCGATCCTTGATCTTATCTGATTCAGTCAGACATATCGCAAGTATCATTTTGGTAATAAACACTTAGCAAAAAACAAATTTTCTTTATTACCGACTGATGCAACGATATTATTGCTAACGTAATCAAAAATTTGTGTACAAGTAATTAAAACGGTGACTTAGGCAGTACTATCTAGAACATGAAATTATAATACACAACGACATACCCTTGAAGCCACGTTAAACAAGCAATAAAACCTCGGTTTTATCATTGAAACAAAGTTGCCTATTATCTGAATTAACAGTTAAATGCTATACTTAACATTTAGATACAAGCGGACGTAGACTTATTCACACCTTGTCAAGCATATCTTTAACATTTAACCCCGATGTTAAATTATATCATAACATAGGTGGTAATATTTAACTATGAGAAGGTAATCACAACCTGTTCTATTTTGATATTCATACTGATCAACCGATATTACTCTAACTCGTAACTAGAAGTATTTCACGTTAATATCGCAACATAGCTATTACCAGAACTAAGCAATATAATGTACAAAGACCACCTACCAACTTCCAAATTACACCCCGAATAAGTCTCGGTAATATTACACAAAGTTCCTACACTTGAACACCTGTTTAAAAGAATGAACTAACCATGCGGGCAAAGCAGTAACCTGTATTCAGATACTTTATCAAACATATTCACAAACATGACATGTGTATTTGCTTTAAGGGCACACCTACCAAAATTTCATAACCTTAAACACAGCAGAGGACTCCGCATAGCTGCGAGAGCCCATCTTAATTTTACCTTCTGTAAAGCTAAACTATAAACAATAACATACGTAACACGCAACAAAACAGACGGAATAAACAACTATCATTAACAACTTAGTCAATAAAGCGGAACATACGAGGGGAAGGGTAAAACAAAATTTTCAAACAATTGCTCTATATAAAATTTAATATACATTAAACAATAAGCAAAAAAAAATAAATGATAACTTAAAAATACATATAAAGAATACATACATAAAACACAAATTGTATTTTGGGGCTTAATTTAGTTCATCTAAATTTAGAAGACATTGGATCCCTTTTATATGCGCTTGCAATCGTAAATTTGATTAGCTTATTGATTCAGATGATACTGTATGATGGTATGATAGGGATGAATCCGTCAGTCAGATTCTTGTTGATTCCGAATTTTTGATATTTGATTTCGCGCCAATATTATTTAATTCAGCGCTCATTCTCTCATACAACGGAGACGATAAGTTAAAACTCATCCAAAGCTAAGTTTATTGAACGAACTCCGTATACTGCATTAATATGAGGGAAACCACGTATGTTTCGGGTGAAATATCATAGATTTATCACCAACCATGTGCTATATGTGATTAAGTCTCCGTCAAGTATAGTCAACCATCTATAAGGTTCTCGATTGTCGTCATCGTTTTATTATTTTAAAGCCAATGTGCCTTGTAATATTTTTCAGATGTCTTCGAATTGTGAAACAACATATAACACGTAACGTGCAGAAGTCACACGATCGATGGGGTTTCCAGTAGTGCGTTACATTCAAGGTTTTAATATACGTCACGCGAGTAGACACAAGTATATTCTACTAAATCCACCCACAATTTCGCTTGTCTTCCAGTTAGGTATTAACTACGCGTCGATCCAATCGGATAACAACAAGCTCTATTCCGTTCTACCCATTGCGGAACTGCTATGTCCAGAATCGTTGAGATGAATCCATCACACAAATTGAATAAAGGTCTATTATTTGACTCCCATCTGCGAGGGCTGCATACACAGCCCAATTGATAACGCGGACACCAATTCGGGTTTACGATTAAATAATAAATGACACTCGTTGGAAAATAACGAAACTCCTCATGAAGAAATCAACACAAGCGTAGAGATGCGGGAGATGTCATCGTATAAGCACAGCGAAAAATATCCTACTGAAGAAAATAGAGATTTATAAACAATCCTTAAAGGATGAGATTCTTTTCTTTCACCAATCAGGAGAAAGTTAAACAAGGTTACGACAGCGACGAACGGAACCATTATCAGGTTCAAGAAGGCGTATATGATTGCTGTTAGACAACAACACAACAACAATAACAGTACAAAAATAAGTTCTTTATATATACTAACCAACGAATATATACTAAGGTAAAAATGTTTTCACATTATAAAAGCTAACATAGCATTACCAGAACTAGAGAATGAAGTGACTCACATGAGACAAAAACCTAACACACCTTACTCCTGAATAAACTAAACTACTAACATTAACGAAATTCCATACTTAACAACAGTAAGATACCTAGCACGCGTACAAAACGTAACCATTCACACTTTTTCAAGAACAGTATCTCTAAACATATCAATGATTATTTTACATTAACGTAATCTTGATTTACGTGCATTTTCGAGTTTCATATAAGATAAAAAACATAAGAGCAAAAGTGAGTTCTATAATATAACAATAGCAGCATATATGCAACATAACAATGTTTTCACAATTAATAAAGCTCTAACAGAGCATCATATGAACTAAGAAATAATGTACACGACAAAAACAGTAACACCCTTACCCACAAATAAAATTAACTAGTTAACTAAGTTCCACCCATAAACACCAGGGTAAAGTACTAGCATTGCAAAAATCAGAAACTATTCAACAAAACACAATCAAATACCCAAAAAAAATCTAAGAAGCAATAATACAAAACACAGTCAAATACACACCAAATAAATATGTCATAACGATGTCTAACAATACAATACACAATGCGGAATAACTTAACATAACAAATTTTTATCCTAACCATAAGAAAAATAAGTTCTTTGAATAAAAATATTAGTAAATTGTATTTAATCTATTTTAATAAGCAGGTAAAGCAGTATCAAATCATCAACCCCTTCCCCCCCATGACCTTTTTGATCTATTGATTCTTTGATTCGTCAGTATTGGCAGTATCAGCAAAGGAAAACACAAATAAGTTTTTTTTATATACTAACTATCAGATTATATGTAACGTAGCCAGTTTTACATTATAAGCTAACATTAACATAACTGAACTAAGATATAATGTACAACGACAGAGCTAACACACCATACTTACGAATAAACTACTACATTAAAAAACTTCGCGCATTTAAACATATCAGGTAAAGCTACACTAAAACGACGTACAAAACGTTAACCTAATTCCTTCTTTTCAAGCATATATCTAACATCCAATGTTAATTTTACATTAACATCGTAATAACTTTAGAAACCAAACAAAATTTAGAGCACTTAACCACTGATCTATTTCATCATGCTGAACATGGTAATATATGCTAACGTATCAAATTTTTTATCAACTTCGTGATATTTAAAAAAAAAAAATTTTATCATATCCTCGTCTAAACTTCATACTCACCAACTCGGTTAATTGCAACACAACCATACATTGTAGTTTTAACCAAACATAAGCAAAAATAACAATTTTAGACCAACCTGCAAACATAAAAAATAAGTTCGCTGATAAGAATATTCACAGTATAAGTGATAAGTAGTTATACTGATGTTTAAAGCAGTAATCAATAATCTAGTTAAATCAAACCATCGCATGGTTTCCCTACGCAACACGCTATGATCTTATTGAATATTATTATTGATCAGTATCATTATTTCGTGAGATCATTCTTTATTTGATATACTAACATCAAATTAAGTTCTTATAAAATACTGACTACGAATATATGCTTACGCAACAGAAGTGTTAGCATCAATAAAGCTAACATATCCATAACCTGATTAAGAATATAATGCTTGATGAACTGCAAACTAACATACCTGCGCTTATGAATAATCCGCTAGCATCCTGAAAATTCCCTACTTATCAAAGGGAAAGTAGCTAACAGGTCATACGGAACTCGATATGTTCCACTTTTCCACTATTCAGCACCAAGAATTAAAACGTATATCTAACAAAAATCCCTCAACAAGTACCACATTATAAAGCTACCAGTTCTTGGAAGCTAATGAATGACACTTATCCTCATTCGAAGTGTCACTCGTCTCGAGTATAACATCATTTGAAACTAGTGAATTAAACTAGGATTAGCAAATTCTTGGGCACCTAACATATTTCAAGCAAAAAACTTAACCTAGGCTCACGTTTCTAAACATCAGTACATCGTCAGTTCAAGAACACAGTAATATCTAAACATACAACGCCATATTTTCGTAATTCCCATTAGGATGGGCTTGTTTTTGAATAGATAATATTTTAACATAACATAACTTGAGTAAAATAAAAACAGATATTATCCATTACCAAGAGTATCTAAGCAACACATCACCTCCTGAGAGGAAACACCAAGCGAAGATGCGCCCCTTGAAAGGGTGTGCATCCTGAGGGGGGATACCCCGAAGGTGTGTAAGCGGGCATAAACCCCTTCCGAAGGAAGGGGTAAGGCACTCAAGCCCCGTCGGGCTGAGGCCAAAACGCCGCTACACTCTTCGGAGAGTGGGTGATCCCCCATTCAGGATTCACCACCCTTTGCAATGGGCTTGAACAATCTCTTGCATCTTTTCTCTCGGGTATGTGAATGTGTTGCTTTAATACTCTTGTAATGATACTGTTGTATTTTCGTAGTGAGGTACGTTATGATTAAATATTACTATGACAATGTGAAATTAACACTGAATTGTTAGATAGATGATTGAGTTATTTTAGATATTAACTGTTGCTTAACTGAAGGTGATGTTTATGTTAGAAACGTGGATGCCTTAGGATAAGTTTTTGTTGAGTAATGTTAGGTTTGCCCAAAAATTTTGCAATGCTACATGCTATCATAGTTCAAATGAGTTTATCTCGAAACGAGAACACTTGATGAAAGAGTGTCAATTCAATAGTTCAAGATGCTGTATCTTTGATAGATTGGTTCCTTTGTTAAGGGATTTTGTAGATAATACGTCTTTACCTGTTTGTGATATGCGGGAAAAGTGGGTAACATTCGAATAATTGTATGAGCCGGTAGCTACTTACCTTTGATTAAGAAATGCGAAATTTTCAGGTGTTAGCGGATATGCATACGCAGGGGTTAATGTTATGTTTGCATTTGTACATTATATTTCTAGTTCAGGTTATGTTATGATATGTTTGATGCTAAAACTTTGTTGCGCGTGCATATATTCGTTGGCAGTATATAAAGAACTTATTTTTATGTTTGTGTTTATCCAAAATGATACTCGAAATAAGACTTGAACCAATAGTTCAATAGATCATAGGCGGGGTGGGTGGGTAGGGGACTGGGGAGGGGTTGATGTTTTGATTTTACTGATTTACGCTTTAAATAACTTAAACTATTACGCTATCTGTGATATTTTATATCAAGAAGTTTATGTGTTTAGGTCAGGATAAAATTGTTGATTTTGTAATGTTATGTTGGGTTAAACTTTGTTATGTATTGGCAATTTATTCGTTGGGATTATGATATTTAGTCGATGTTATGATGAATTTTTGTAAATTGTACGAAGTTGATTGTAAAAATTTGTTTACGTAGCAGTAATAGTTCGTTGTCAGGTATGATATGTAGCAGGTTATGCTAAATTTTTGTTAATATTACGATGTTAGTGTAAATTAACATGTGTTATGTTAGAGATATCTTGAAGAAAGTGTGAATAGGTTACTTGAACGACGTGTTACGTACTTTACTGATCTTTAAGTGCTCGGAGTTTGTTAATGTTTAGTAAGATTTGTATGTCGTCTTACCATATGGGATGTGTTAAGGTTATTGACGTTGTACATTCTATATTAATTTAGTTACAGGGTGTACCTCATACTGTTGGCCATTTATCTAATGTCCAAACTCGTTGTTAGTTAGCATATATTCCGATGGTTAGTATATAAAGAATTTGTATTTTAGGGATTTGTTGTAATCCAATATATAGAAAAAGTATCACTGTGACATGAATCAATAGAAGTAAATAGATCAAAAGTCATGAGGGTGGCGTGGGGGGGTGGAATGGTTTTGATTTTACTGTTTTTAAATCACAATAAGGCTAACACTAATAAATTTTACGTATGATATAATTTTGTTCTAATATGG
This sequence comes from Trachelipus rathkii, assembly GCA_015478945.1. Lineage (NCBI taxonomy): Eukaryota > Metazoa > Arthropoda > Malacostraca > Isopoda > Trachelipodidae > Trachelipus > Trachelipus rathkii. Next base: position 31,172 of record JABUQX010047950.1, read on the forward strand.
CTTATTTTTATGTCTCATGATATTGGATAAAACCGGTTTCATCTCAGATTCAACCCGCTTCTCTAACCATCATTAGACAGTTAATGAGAGATAAATGTTTTGTAACATAGTTACTGTGTCAATGTAAAATTAAGCTAATTATGTTAAGTAGTATTTATTGCTTGAAAAAAGGTTATGAAATGGTTACGTTTTGCATGTCATGTTAGCTACTTTATTGCTAAGTTTGGAACTTGGTTAATGTTAACAGTTTATTTTCTTAGCTATGAATTGTTTGTATATGTGTTTTCTGTTTGTACATTATTTTCTTAGTTTTGATTTATTTGTGTTGCTTTGATGCGTCCAGCCTTTTGGACATCCTGAACTTAGTACACGCATGCTCCAATACGTTACTTGTTCCGTCTGTTAGTATATGAAGAACCTTTCATTCTAGTGCTAAGTTTTATCCGAAATGAACTCGAAAATGCGAACGTAAATCAATGGTTGTTAAATTGTGTAAATTAACATTATGGGTTGAGATTAATGTCTTGAAAAGTTGTGGAAAGAGTTACGTTTTGTATAGCCCTGTGCTAGGTTGCTCATTTACTGTTGTTACGTTTGTGAGACTTTGTTAATAGTTTAGTAGTTTCAGTTATTCCGATGCCGTAAGTGTTCGTGTATAAGGTATTTTGATCAATTTTTGTACGTATATATATATTAGGTATACAAGGTAAATTTTATGCTTAGTGTTAGCTTTATTAGTTTGAAAACAATGTTACGTAAGCATATATTCGGCTAGTTTAATGTATATAAAGAATTATTTTTTATATTGTACTATGATTTATCCGTATGAAATAATATTTGATATGTAGACCTGATATGTCAATAGATTCAATAGAATCAAAAAGTCATGGAACGGGGTGTAGGAGGGGTGGGGGACGGATGGTTTTATTTTCTAATTTACTGTTTTAAATTCAAATTCTGAACTCATTACACTTGCTACTATGATATTTTATTTCAAAGAACTTTTATTTTTATGTTAGGTTGGGATAAATGTTATTATTTTTATGTTTATGTTTGAATAAACTTTGTTTATGTTTGCAATTATATTTGTAGAGTATTATTGATAGGAGGAAAGTGGTTATTGATAAATTTTGTTATAAATGATTACTATGTTAATGTAAAAACTTTATTACATTAGTATTTATTTATTTGAAATTAATTTTCAGATAAGATACTGCTAAATTTTTGCTATATTTTTATTATTTAAATGTAAAATTAATGTAAAATTGTTAGAGAAATGATGAGAACAGTGTTGATGAATAGGTTACGTTTGCATGCATGTTAGTTACGTTTACTTCTTAGTTTGGAACTTGTTAAATGTTACCAGTTTCATGCGTAAGTCTGGTTAGGCTTTTCGTGCCTGATTGAACATTATTTACTAGTCGGGTTATGCTTGTTAGCTTATATCGTTGTGAAAAACATTTATTACGTTTAGCCGATATATTCATTACCAGCATGATAATTAGTCAATGTTATGTAGGCATAGGTTAAGTTTTGCATGGTAATGTTAGATTTGTTGATGAAATCTTTGCTAATGTCTACGTTGATTCATGTGCAAAATGATGTTATATTCGATGTGGCGACTCTTTGATGAATGTAGTCAGTTTATGTGTCATGGATACTGGTATCTTGGATAGATTGGTCACTTGGTTAAGGCTTTTTTCTGAGATTATACAGCTTAGCTGTTGCTGATATGTTGGAAAAAAGTGGGGATACATTGAGTTGTACGTCCTAGCTACTTTATCCTTGATAAGTAGGGAATTTTGTGAATGTAGAGATTATTCAGACGTGAGGTATTGTAGTTTTGTCGTCTGTACATATATTCTTGTACAGGTATGATATGTGAGCTTTTTTGATGTAAAACTGTGTTACCTTAACATATATTTCGTAGTATGTTATGATAAATAGTTAGTTAGGTTACGATTTTAAATATTACTCTGTTAAGGTAAAAATACCATTGAAATGTTACAGATATGCTTGAAAAAGTGTGAATAGGTTAGGTTTTGTGTGCAATGTAGTTACTTTATTTGCGGTTAAAGTACGGACTTGTGTATGTTGCTGTTTATTCAAGCCGTGAAGGTGTTGTAAGTTTGTGCTGTCGTTATATGTCTTAGTTCAGGTTATGAATATGTTAGCTTTATTGATGTTAAGACTTTGTTACGTTATTTGTTGGTCAGTGTGTTAAGAACTTATTTTTTGTTATGTTTATAGCAAAATTGAGTACTCGATATGACATTGAGATCGAATGGATCAACTAGCATCATGGCAAGGGGTGAAGTGGAAGGCGAGCTAGGAGAACTGATGAGTTTGATGTTAGATTTAGTGAATTACAGCTTTTAAAATCAGTAAACTACTGATACACTTTACTATGATATTTTATTCAAAGAACTGTTTTTATTTATGTTGGATAAAATTTATTTTTTATGTTATGTTAGGATAATATTTTGTTATTATGTTTGCAATTATTCGGTTGGGATTATGATATTTAGGTTAAGGTTATGATGAATTTTTGGTTAAATCATACTTAGATTTAAGTAAAAAAAAAAAAACTTACGTTTTTCCTAGTATTAATTAAATTATATTTGATAATTCAATTTATGTTATAATAGTGTGGTAAATTTTGATATAAATAAATATCACTATGTTAATAGTAAATTAACAGGGGTATGTCGTAGTTGTGATAGAACATGTGAAATTGTGAGATTGATAAGTTTGGCAGTTGCGTATCTGACTGAGATAATTTGACAACACTGTATAGATTAGCAATTTTTCATTGACTATTTCATATTATTATGTCATTTGATTAAAATTTTTGATTAGGTTTCCTAAAAACTTACTTCGCTAATGTTATTTAAACATAAGACCTTAGACAAAAAATATTAAAATGATTTTATATAAATTTCTATGAGAACCTTTGTAGACAACCAAGACATAATGTATACTTTAGACGTTTTAGACAGCTTGACGATTAACAAGTAATCAATAGGTATGGAGCGAACTGTTTCGAAAAGTGACAGGAGAGTTATTGAACAGATTTCGTCGATTTGTATCTAATTAACTCTAGTGAAACAGGAACCACACCAGCGAACCTGTTGAATCTGTACGCATTCTAAACCACTATAGTTTTGTTATTATTAAAACTAATCTATAATTTTTAGTGCGTTACATATTACATAATGTTATGTTAGGTATTGTCATTGAGCGTTTTAATAATTCTTTTAGGATTTCAGGAATAAGATATTTAGCTCATTTATATGATGTGAATAACTTGGTTACGTACAGCAATATATTTGCTGGCCAATAAGGACTAATGAGGTCATAAGATTATTTCGGTAACTTGTTAGTTTAAATGTTACTAGTTTAATGTAATAATAAACCCAGTGAATCATGTGAGAGATTATGTTTTGAAAAAAAGAGTATGTAATAGGGATTACGTCTGAATTGTACATGTTAGTTACTTTACTGTTTGTTAAGATATGAAATTTTGTTAATCTTAAACTGTTATATCGTGGGTTAAACGAATGTGTCTTAGGATTTGTCGGGTAGTACATTATTTTCTTAGGTCAGTTGATGATATGTTAGCTATTTTACTGAGTGTGAAAACTTTGTTAATTTAGTCAATATATACGTTGGTTTTAGTGTGATAATTATTAGGTTTAATAGATTTTTTTTGTATAAATGTTACTTAATGATAATATTTTAAATATAACCTCATTTCTTGGTGATATGTTAGGAATATGGTTTGAAAAAAAAAGTGTGAATGCGGTACGTTCTGTAAGCAGTGTTCGGTTACTTTCCTGTTGCTGTAAAGATGGTACTTTGTTAATGTTGAACCTGTTTATTCGTGTTTAAGAGATGTTAGTGATGTATCATTACATTATATTCTTACATCAGTTATGTTATGTTAGATTATATTGCTCATGATGAAATACTTTGTATTGGCAAACCATATTCGAGGGGTTAAGTATTTAAAAAAGTGGAGCATAATATTTTTATTCTTATGTTTACCACAAAATGCATCCATCTAAATATGTGATCTTGAGAATCAAATATCGAATAGATCAAATATTTTGATCATACCTCGAAAGATTCAGTGATTGGACGGGGAGGGAAGCATGTGGGTTGGGTCTGATTTACTGACGTTTTAACGATTTACTGTTTTAGTTGTATGTAAAAATGAAAATTTTATAACATAAAAAGTAATAAATTTTTTAGCTAAAAACCAAAGTTTAAAGAATAAAATCAAGAAAATGAAATAAAGGTGTATAATAAAAAAAAAAGATGAGAAATGAAGAGAAATCAAAATAAATTAAAGTATTTTTTTTAAATGCGAAAAAGATGTATGAAGAAAAGTTACCCAGTAAAATAATAAATAAAAGTTTTTAAATAACAAAAAAGTTTTAATAAACTGAACATTAAAAATAAGCAAGCCTTGGCTTGCTCTCTAACGGGAGCCAAGGCTTTGTGTCTATTGAAGCCGAGGGCTTAACCGCCCCCCCTCGCATTGAGGTGGATATATATATATTATATAGTATTATATATGTATTATTATATAATATATATATGTTATATATTTATATATATATTATATTATTAATCTTATAATAGTAAATGCTTATAAATAATTTATAATTAGTAATATTATGATATATTCTAGAGAGAAAGACAGATAAACTATTAATAGATATACTTATTAGTTATATCTATAAGTAAACTGGCAAAGTTGTTTTTGGGTGTACTATATATTGACACTCATTGTGGATACACAAATAATAATTTTATATATATCCTCGACATCTAAATCATCCAAAAATCATATAAAAATGAATGTAAAATCTTTTTAAGATATTTCGAAGCTCAAACAATGAAAAAAAATTAGTTTCATTTAAAGCAAATTAAGTCCATTTCCAACCAAAAGGAAGTAACGAAATTTGTAACGCTTTCTGGAATGTTTAATAATAAGATCCTAAATAGTGATGATAAAAGTTTTTTAAAAACAAAACAAGAAAATATTTAAAAGAAATGAAGATTAAAAATAAATAAGTTTTGATTATAAATACAAAAAAGTTTTAAGAGAAAATAAAGTTAACAAAATAATAAAATAAATAAATAAAAAACAAACACAAAGTTGCTACTGATTTGTGAAATGAATATTTACCGCCATCCCTGGGTATCTGACGTTTTTGTATGCTATGTTTAGTTACTTTACTGTTGTCTAATCGATTGAACTATTGTTATTGTTACGGTTTATTACAAAGATGTCAAACTGACTCTCATTTTATTTTGTACTTTGTACATTATATTTGTAGTTCAGTTTTTGATGATGCTATGTTTGCCTTTATTGATGTGCAAAACTTTACGTTAGCGTTAGCATATATTCATTGATCGCTATAATAATCAGACAACTTGAAAAACTTTTATCTAAAATCTTTCTCAAATATTAGTTAAATAAAATAAGAATACCATGATATGGTAGATAACAAAAAGTGTAAGTAGAATACGTTCGGTGCTCAATGTTAGTTACTTTACTAGATGACTAATGTGAAACTTTGTTTAACGTTAACTAAGTCTTTATATCCTATGTTTAAGATGTTTATTGTTTTTCACCGTTGTGTTATTAATTCTTAGTTCCAGATGAATGCTATGTAGCTTTATTATATGTGAATACTTTGTATATGTTGCCTATATTCGCTGAATCAGTATGAAATTAGACATAGGTTATGATAAATTTTTGTTAAATTTACCATGTTAATCTAATAAATTAGACATTTGCTATAGTAGAAGATATGGTTTGACATAACGTTTGCATAGGTTAACTGGGTATTTTTGAGTATGCTATTGTTTAAGTTACTTACTGTTGTTAGTATGAGAGCTCGTTAATGTTCGTGGTTTTATTACGTACTTTAAAGACGTGGTGATTTAGGTTTGTCATTTTTGTTACAATTTTATATTCTTAGTTCAGTGATATATGACATGTTAGCATTCTTTTATGTGAAACTTTATGTCGCGTTCTGACATTTATTCGTTGGTCGGTATGAAAGATATATCTTTATGACCTAAATTTTAGTTAAATGTTACTTTAGTTAATGTAAATGACACGATATAATTAGTTGAGCGTGGTTTGAGTAACGTTTGTTAAACTTAGGGTTAGTTTTAAATACATTTGGCTATTTACTATTTCTGTCCTTATAACATCTACAATATTGTAATGTCGTCAGTGTAGTCAACATATCGATCTATGTTAGGTTTTGTTGTTGTACATTTAATTCGTAGTTCAGATGCTATGTTTGCTTTATGATGTGGAAACTTTGTTTACGTTAGCATATATATTTAGATCAGTCTCATAACCAGGACTTCCTTAAAACTGATAAAATTGAAAGGTTTAAACTATTTTAGAAATTTCTCTTTCTAATTACATATATAAACATAATGATAAAATAAGTTTTGTGTTATGGTTATACAAATTAATCCTAATTCAGTATCTCGTAGAATCATTGATCAATAGATCATAGGTGGGGAAGGGTTGGGCAGGATATGGAGGGTGTGCCAAGGGCTGGAGGCTGTTTTGCTGGAATATAAAACAACAAAAATTATTTTTTAAGTTATAAACTTTAAAAATAAAAAAAAATTTTTAATTTTTTTTTTTATAATTATTTTTAATATAAAAAAAAATTAATTTTTTTAATTTTTAAAAAATATTTAAAAAAAAATTTTTTTTAATTTTTATTTATTTTTTATTTATTTTTTATTTTATTTTTTTTTAAATTTTATTAATTTATTGTAATTTTTTTATTTAAATTTTTGCTTTTTTGATCTTAACTCTCATATTTCGAATTCTACGTATTTATTAATAACATATTTTTTGATTTAACTATAGACTTAGAACGTACTATTTATCTAATTCGGCCACCGCACCGGAGCTCAAGCTCGTGCAGCTGTAATTACCCTACTCCTCTGTGTCAACTCCTTTTCCACTCTTTCCTTTCTTTTTATACATCTTATATACCTTCTTCCTCCTCGCTAAATCGCCCTCTGTTTTTGCAATCTTTTGGCTTTTTTTTCTAAGTTGGGGCCCCTACTGATGGGGGTCCTAGACACCCTATACGGACTTATAAACCCTCTATATTCGAACTCTACTGGTCTCGAATAACCTAATAAGTGCACCACATATGTTGTATATACGAGATGGTTTATGAACTCAGCACCTAGCACCGCTCTGCTCACCGGTTGCCGGAGCCATACTACCTCAGATTCCTAATTACCAACTATTTCATAGAATTCACTCTGAACCTCTTCACAAATTTTCAGTCCTATATTACGAACACTTACAATTTTTAAGTGGGGAATGGTATGGTTCCCCCCTTTCAGGGGACCCAGGGGGGTCAGGTAACCTTGTCTACGACGAGCTTACCTTCTCATCTAACCCGCTTCCAAATTTTTAACCAAATACGATAAACCTTTCTTAACCTCTATAGATATATATATGGAGCCAATATGTGAGCACGGAGCCTCGAAAGCCTAAAAAATCATTTCACCTATTATATATTATATAATTATAATATACAGTATATATATATATTTATATAGATATATATAATATTATTATAATATACTATATCATATATTATATACTATATATAATAGCTACTATTAATATATATATAGCCTAACTAAAGAAGTTACCCGCATGATATCTCGAAAACAAGATAGGTTACCTCAAAGAAAACTGAAAATATATTATAATAAAATATTGAAAATTGCAGGAAACTGAAATAAAAAAAAATTTTTTTTAATTTGTTTTTTTTATTCACAAAACTACGATATTGAAGTAAAAACTAAAAACAGTTAAAACGGAAATTACTTTTTTGACTAGTAGGACTTAATATATATATATACTGGGCTCGTAGTTGATGACTGTAGCGGACAGGGGGGGGACGTTTTACCATTACCCGTGGGGAGGAGCGGAGGAACGTCCCCGCAGACACCCAAATACCAAAAGAGTCAGTAGTGAGGTTCGGGCTCCTCCCGAGGGGGGAATATAAGTCCAACCCTCGGTCATCCCCAGAGGCGAGTGAGAACCCGACACTCTTTTGCATATGTGCCGGTATTTTAACCCTTGGAGGATATTCTTTAGTTACAAAAAAAAATAAAATTCTTTTCATACAATATTCTTTAGCGCTATTCCTAAATATGTTATTAGTTTCTTGTACCTATCGTAAGTGAAGAGTATAAAAAAATAAAAGAAAAAGTAAACTTTTTTTTTTTTCATTTTGCCCCTAAAAATGTTTATAGGGAAGTCTAAATATGGTTCTCAGTTTCTTGTATGCTGCAGGCCCAGTGTAATATCATCCGCGGGTAACTTCGTTTATTTCACCAATATCTTATATATAATATATGTATTATATATTATATATATAGTAATCAAAATATTTATATATATATATATATATAGTATAATATATAATACTTAGTATATAGAATATATACTAAACCATTTTATATATATGGTGTTGTACTTATACATAACATTATTAGTATATATTAAATATTTACTGATATAGATGGTGTATGATATAGATTGAGTATATATGTTTATATATTATATAGTATAGTAGTAATATAATATAAGTATATAATATGAGATTATAAAACTTATATATTATATCATAACGTATATATTACTGATGATATATACTTATTGTCAGTAGTGTGTGCGGTGATATATATATATATATAGATCATATATATATATTATGGGTATCCTACTACTATATATATATATATATATACTACTAAGCATATGTATATTATATTTAGTGTATATATATAATATATATAGTATTTATATATGTTGTTGCTACATACTAATTATTATATATATATATATATATTAGGAGTTCGAAAGCCGAGCTCGGAGCGCGTTTCGGAGCGGTACAGTTCTGGTGCGTGCGAACCGGTGCGGTGCGGTGCGCGGAACTTTGCGGTCGGATGCTGAAGTCGGCTCAAAATGAGATCACTGCGTGATCTCAATTTTTACGACGTAATATAATATAGATATAATAATAATATAAATAAAATATATAATAATAATAATAATAATAATTAAACAGATCAGACAGACAGACTATTACCAGTGCTGGCGATGCGGATGCCCAATCTGGGTGCTCCTGATAGAGCCCACCCAATATTCCCTCGCTCGGAAAGCAGGCAACCAAGGGTCGTTATCTCGAGTGGCTCTAAGGGCGGGACCCACCCCACTAGACGCCCGTAGCTGTGACTTGAAATTTTCGCGCGTGTAACCCGGAGACTTAATACTACATAAGAACAGTTATCCCCAAAGTTTATCAGTAGCGCGTGGATGACCCTCCGGAAAGGCCCCTTCCCATATCAGAAAAAAGTGGGTAACGTCCTTCTACCATTCTTCTCTTGAACGCATATACAATCATTCTATCCTAGATAGTAAATTAAAGGCTAATGTTCAATTCTTTAGACTAGTAGATCACTAGTTCTGGTCAGATCCACCTAGACTTCACCCGGGTCGAAACCTCAAGAAGGGGTGAGATTTATAATATGTTTCATTGATCCATAGATTATTATATTATATATATATATATATAGTATTAATTAATATATATTATATTATATATATATTAAATATATATATATATATATATATTATATTATATATATGATATAATTATTATATATTGAATATAAAATGAGGATACGGAATATATAAGCTGATGAATGTTAATGTTATGACGGTGAAATATAGTATGTGGAATTTGGCAAGTAATAATAGTGGCTTGAGAGCATAATTATATCTTGGTGGGTTGGTGGAAAAAGATTACGTAATAGCTTATTTTAGGTATGGCACCTATTTTGATCTTTACATTTTGAATGAGGTAGTAATTAATGTTATAAGGTTCACCTCGGATTGGCTGTAGTGATTGATAACTGGATTTAAGGTTGGTGAAGAGCATGAGTGGTTTGGGGAATACCCAAAGAAGTGGAGGATTTGGAAGTTATTACTAAATAAGCGCCCCAATTAAGAAAATCTAAACTATGCTTTTATCCTACTGTGTTTCAACAAACAATCTTTTGGTCTCGAAGTTCTCTGGAGGTGCGACAATTCGCTTGGGTGGTTCTTAATGTAGCAGTCATATGTTAATCACAGGTTAAAGAAAGAATGCATGAGATTGGTCTTTGACTCTCTCAATATTAATAGATATATAATTAGAATTAGGATTGCATGTGGTGGAAAAAGGGAGTAAATGAGAGAATTATAAAGTATATATATAGATACATTGAAGAAGGCCTTCACTCATTTGAAAAAGGTTATATAATATATATAAGGGATTGATAGTTCGGTATTATTATAAAGTGGCATCAATGTATATTATATAGTTTATTTGAGCGTAAGATGTGAAATCGACCGTCTATATATATTATATTAATGTGGTATTAGTATAAGACCGAAGAAAACAGTGGATTATGACGTTAGTAAAGAATGTCATATACTGAAGGAGATGAAATGTTAATATTTTTTGGCCTAAAGGCGGAAAGTAAAGGTTGCATAAGTAAAGAGTTTGAAATAATATTAGCCTGAGGTTTGAGTAGAAAGGGTATATATATATATTATATATAGTTATGGTGTTGTTCCCACACCGGTAGCTCAAAGGGGTAATGATACCTTACATTTGAACCTCGTTAGTAACCATGAAGTTAGAGTATGTATCCCGGTTCCCTAGCCCGTCTCTCAGGAAATAATGACCCTCTGTTAGGGTAATAGAGTATCTGAATGCAGGGCGTAATATACTACACAGCGAAAGCTAGTGGTAAGAAGGTGCTAGATAATGTGAACGCGGCGTGCTTCCCCGCTATGAGCTGTGAATCGACTGGCTAAATATTCAAGGTCCTCGTTGCAATTTCTGAATTTAAGTTCTATGGCGATCACTCTACTTTTGCACAGTACAATCTTTATCGTCAGAGACTACTCTATATGATAACAATCCCATACATGGCGATTGAGATCTGTGAGAATAGTAGTGGTGTTTTAAGACATAAAGAGATGTATTAATAATATAAAAATTTATTATCCAGTAGGTTTCGCGATGAAGGGTTATGCAGAGCAACTTAACACCGACTCTCCCAAAAGCATCCACCTAAAGGCTATGTAATATGATCTATGAGTGTATATATTCAAACCAACAATTAGAAAAAAAAAAAAAGGCCACAATAGAAATGCTGCTCGTGGCGTAACAGCCTGCAAACTTAAAAATATATAGCAATAATACAGAATATGAGCTCAAAACTATATTAATATATGATAGCAATCACTAATATAATAGTATAATAAACAAAGCTTAAATTGAATATAAATAAAATATAACTTGAATAATTTTGTTTCTTTTATTTACTTGTTACTTAGCATAAGAGAGAAATTGTAAAAATAATTTTTCTAATAAATCTGATTATTATTATTATCATATTATATATGATTATGTTGTTATAGTTAGTTTTGTATATAAAATGTTATGTTCTGTTATAATTATTATTAATAATCATTTATTTAAATATAGGTAAGGAAGTTTTATAGAAACAAAACTCGCGTATTAATTAAAATAATAAATAAAGCTCATCACACGATCTCTTCCAGTAAATAGAATGATAGTTTATATTTAATTTTTGAAAAACTCTAAAATATTAGAACTTAAATTACTATTGCATAATGACTTTATTATATATAATGTAGCCATTTAATGTAGCACGCAGGTAGATTTACGTGGGCGTTTTATAACACTTTTTTTCCAAATATCAATTATTTTATAACATTAATTTTTCCAAATATCAATTATTTATAATAATAAGAGAGATTATTTAAGTTTTTTTTTTTATTTAATAAGAATTATTATGGTTATATTGTTAGTATTGATTTTACTTTCTTACATATATATAATATACTCATAAAATTCTATACTACATATATATATATTATTTTATATATATATATATATATAATTATATAATAATTTTTAATTATATATATATATATATAATATATATATATATATATTTAATATATTATAATATATATATATTCAGGCTTGGGTTCAGGCTACAAGTATTGTACCTTGGACTTAACGTACATTTTTTGGGTACTTTGACTTGTACTTGCGTTTCTAAAACCAGTGTACTTCCAACGGCGTGCGATATACAGTGTCAATAGTTACGAGCAACTAAATTAAAATGAGCTGGAGCGCCGTCCTGCATGAAATACATTTTTCCATCTATTGTAATGGTCATTCCAGTAGTGTAGGCAAGGCATGTTCAAGAAATTGGCGCGATAAACGTCTCCAGGTAATCCGCGCTGGTAAAAAGGATGACCTATCAACATGGTCCAACAATTCCGACCCATACATTCCAATGAAAAATGCAGTGTTAGATGGCGGCTTCTTCACTAATTGCATGTGGATTCTCATAGCCCATGATGTTTGTTGTGGGAAGTTCGAGTATGGGTGTTCTCTGGACAAATTTCCATTCGGTGAACAATTATTTCTGCTAATGGTGAGATGTCTGCAATTTTTGTTGATTCCATTGCCACCACAAAGCTACTTCTTTGCAGGAAAATCTG
>JABUQX010047951.1:0-22215 GCA_015478945.1 Trachelipus rathkii
CCAATTCCATCTGGAACCCATAAGATTTTGTGGGTTGAAACTTTCGTAGTCACAGCTTTCGGAACAGATAAGGACAGATAGGAGGGTGTTCCCAGTGACGGCCGAGAACCTGCAAAAAATGCTGAGGCTGTGCGAAGTTCGTTGAAAGGAGCTTCTAATTACACTAAGGTAGGAATTTATAAGATGACTTTCTATTATTTTTCAGAAGTAGTCTTCATTGTTCCTGATTTATTCTCCTATTATTATTCTGAGATAAATTCCCGTTGAAATGTTAGGGATAATGACTGTTCTGATTTATATTCCTGTTGTGAAGTCAAATATACCTTAGTTTTTCGAATTTCTTTTTATATGAATACTTGATGTAGTGTCAGTAGTAGTTTTTCAATTTTGGGGTAATTAATTTTTCTTTCCTAACATAAAGATATTGCGTCTAAAAGACTTGAAAACTGGTTCAGACATTTTTTTATTTTTTCAAGGAAATTATCGCCCCTAATTATTCTATTATTTTAGGGACGTTAATTCTGTAAGTTACTAGTTGAGTTATTCGATATTCTAAGTATTCTATGGAAGTGAAGAAGTGTATTCTTTGAGAAGATATATATTCTCCATTATCAAACGCTTCATAAAAGTTTCATATGCGTTACTTGTTGATTATAGCGCTTTGTCATGTTGTTTTATCGATATCTTTGTAAACTTTAAAGACTCGAATTGATATGGACATGGAGACTGCTTAGACTTGCATTGAAATAATTTTATATCTAAATGTTAAAGAGAGAGGAAAAGAATTTGTTTTCTTCTCTTCCGTCTCTTCTAGCATTAGTTCATTGGATACACAGTTCTATGCAGGCCTGCTTTAAACATGTGCACAGGAAATTTGACTTTATGTATGACTGATGTGGTTTGTTCGATGAAGGAGAGTCTGAGATATCGAATCTCATTTAATTAGGTTTATAAAGAAATATTGGATGGATCGAGATATTGAATTCTATAAGGTACATACTGGTGTTGGGTTAATGTGACAGAATATGGTGTAATACTGATAAGATTACTCTCAATTTCTACTAATCTGTGGTAAGGATTTCATGTGATAAGTTGATGGTCTGTTCCTTCCAGATTTCACTCTTACACAGGTCGTGCTGACTGAAAGAAATAACAAAAACTGCAATCTTTTCTTAAGTAGACTATGAAAAGTATTAGATAAAAGAGTCATGATTTCATTTTTCTATAACACTTTATCAGTTAAGTTACGCGAGAAGTTACTATGTATGTAGAAATAGAGGCCAGTAATATCTTAATGACAAAGACAATCGAATGCGTTTTTTCTTTACTCGGTATCGCTCTTGTTTATTTTTGCTCTTTCTTTACAGTCCATTTTTAACGAATTTTAAGTTGACGGGTGATTCATCTTCATCGATCTTTTGTTTCCGTTTAAAGACATCATCAACATTTTAAGGGTCAGTGGATTAGTGACTGTGGAGATATGTTATCTGTTCTTCAATCCTATTATTAGCTCAGCTTTATTAAACTCTACTCTCCTCCTGTTTCTTTAAAAGAATGCTATCGCTGTACTTAATTTTGGCGTAAAATCTTCCAGTCCGCTTCCCTTTTGATAATTTTCTCTGAACCTGTACTCTTTCACCGTGTCCGATTATTTATGAAGAGCTTTCTTTCTTTATCTATTCTTTACAGCTGTGAGAAGTAATAATGTGAATGATCAAAATAATTATTGTCATTACTTGATATATTGACCTTATCGTCTGCGCTCCGCGACTAAATCAGTTTCCATTTATTGCCTGTCCAGTCCAGGAAATAGGTCTTGCTCCTTGCTTGGATGCCGACTCCTTTCTGGTATGTATTCTGTACTTTATTTCTTTTTTTATTTTCTTTTCCTTGAGAGTTTCTGAACATATAAATCTGGAGAAGTTCTATAAGTCCGAAACATTAGGTAATATGATTTACGTTTTGTCGGTGCTATTTATAATGTTGCTATTTGTAATGACAGATTTTCAACTCGTAATTCCGTGCACGGCTTCGGTGGGGATCCACTAACATAATGTGGCTCAAGTCTCTATTCTCATTCTTTATCCTTCTATTCATCTTCTTTCATCATCTTCTTCTTCTTTATTAAACCAATATTTTCTCTTTACTTCTTTTTTTCTCTGGGAGCCTGCTTCTGTGGTCTGAATGTACACAAGCAATATTAACACCTAAACTAAGATCTAGAAAAAAAAAAAAATTAAACCCAGTTTGTGTGACAGGCACTAGTAGTCAGGAGTGTGTAGTGATTAATATTATACATTTATATATAATACATATATATATATTATATTATATATATATATACTATAAATATATATAATATATATATTATATATATATATTATATAATATATATATATATTATTTATTATATATAGTCATATACATCTGTGTGCGCAGTTATATATGATGCTTGAGCTGGTTTTTTTAGAATGCTGTGCCTAGCGTGTAACCTTACTTTTTTGCTTACCTAATTTTGATATATATTGTTCTGAAATTTTTAATCTTAACACGTATTGGTTTTAGTTGGGAGAATTCAAAAGGTGCGAGAGAATCAAGGCTGGATATTATGCTGTTGTTTATCTATTAATCCGTTTTAATGCTAAATAACTGAGCTCTTTAATTTTGACCCATTCCTATTCTTTCGTTTTGATCGAGTTATTTTTTTTTTGTTGCAATTCTCGGGAAGTGTGGTGCAACGTTATTGAGCGGTATAATATTATGAGTCATAAATTATTATATAGTATGGTTAGTGTATGATATTATATATATATATATGTATATATTATAAAGTTATAATCATTATATATAGTATATCATGATACTATATATTAATTCTTTAACACACCTCATTCCAAAACATATACTAAAAACAAGTTTTATCCACATTATCATATAATCATACTTAAAGTACAACCCCTGTCTTTCTAGTAACACTTTACAGTACATCCCTTTTACACATATTCAGCTCTTCGGCGGCTGGTGCGTGGTGGGGGAGAAAGAATTGCCCACGACATCGTATGTCCTGCGGTCGTAGAAATGGCGACTAAGGGACGGTGGGTAGTTGGGTGTATATATATAACTACCATCTATCTCTTGCCAGGAATGTAATGCATGCCTCGAGAAGGTCGTGATCGTCGTAAACGGCCTTCTAATTTTTCGGCGAAATTGTATTGAATCGTATGGGTAAATGGAATGTCAGAGGGAATAAATGATGAGGAGAAAGAAGAGAAGGTGATGGATGTATTGAGAAAGGGTAAATTTGATATTGCTGTGGCTGAAACAGAGATGAAAGAAACGGTGAAAATTGAGTGTGACGTTTTTGTGGTTGAAATGTGTGCTTGTCTGGTTGTGGAAAGGAAGTGAAGAGGGGGAGAGAAGGGAGTTACAATTCGCATGAGTAATCTGTAGTGGTGGCAGGAGCTATGGTAGATCTTTGTGTGTGTGAGTCCTAGAATTCTAAGGGTTAATTTTTTAAATTTGAAAGTGGTTTTGGGTTTTGTGTGGTTTTGTGAACGTTATGGTCTATCTGAAGGTGTAGAAAACGTGTGATAGAATATGACGATTTTTTGGGAATAAGTATCTGAAGGATGTTTTTTTGATGGGTGAGTAATGGATTAGCTTCAGATTGGATAGTTTGAGGGGACCTGTAATAGTGGATAGCGTGATTAAAATAAGGGATGGGATATTGTCAGGGGCTTTTTGGGAGAGTGTCGGAGAAAATGAGGATTGGTTGTAAAGTGTGATTGATTTCTGCAAGGAAGAGAGTATGTTGTGTACAGTAATTACTTTTTCTTTACACATAATGAATTTCCTTATAGTATATCCTGAGATTATGGTGTAGGTAGAGATGGGTATCGAAGTGAAAAGTATAGTTCATTGATTCTGGTGTTGGTGAATGAAGGAGATGTTGAAGTATGTTGGTTGGATTGTTAAATCAGTGAGGGGTTTAAGAATGGGATATCGGATCATAAATGTTGTTCTATTAGTAAAATTAAGATTAGTGGGGGTTGGATGGAGAGGAACGTGATACGAAAGGAACAGGGTAAAATTAAGAGTGAGAGTTAAGCTGAACAAGGTTAATAAGAATCAGTATGCAAGAGCGCTTCGACAACGTAAATCTCTGTTGAAATGTGATACAGTTGAAGACTAGAAATCTGGGGGCAAATGAAGGAAGCAATTGTAGAAGTATGTTGGATTGTCTAAAAGTAGGAAGTTAAGAAATGTTAACAACGTGAGTGGTGGATGAAGAGGTGTACGCAGCTGGTTACAAGTAAAAAGGAGCGCGATTTGTAGTTTGTACTAAAGCAAATGATGAAGTTTTCAAAAAGAAAGATGTTTGGAATTTATATAAGTTGATGAAAAAAGGAAATAATAAAAGGTGCATAGTAGGAGAAAAGAAGAGTAACTGAACAGTTCGGAAGGAGGATGAATGAGGGACTTACAAGGGAATGGAGAGTTCTTCTGAGAGGAAGCGCGAAAGGTTAAGAATGAGAATAAGGGAACCTGTGATGAAATACGGATGGTGCGTTTTGTAAACTGTATACTCCTTTCATCTACATTCAAATACCAACTCCTAATGCGTTAATTTGCTCATTTATATAATTCTTCTCACCTAAGAAATGTCCATTGACAACATTGTATTTAGACTATTCCTCTTATTCCAGTGACCATAGTTTCACTACTATATGCATTAGTACATTTGTACAACATTACCACTAATGTACAGCCCTGGGCCGATTCAAACTAGTCCCCTTAGGCATCTATGCCAGGGATTAATTGTTCACCCCACCTTATACCATTCACAATTTTCCTACTAATTCTGCATCATCTGTTCCCTTTTCATCCAACATACATCCTAAATATTTAAACTCAGGAACTTGTTCAGTTGTTCACCATCAACATAACTTCAATAATTCAACACAGAGGACGTCTCTTCAAAACCATAACCTAACTCTTTATCTACGTTTACTTTAACACTCATTTCACCCTAACAAATCCTGCTGTATCAATACTCTCAAATCTTCAGATTCGCCACACAGACAAAACCAAACAATCCGCATATAATAGGTAGGGCACTTCCACTCTCTTCCTTCTCCATCATTCTAACATCTTCCCCTACCACCCCCACCTCTAATTTTTTCATAACCTCATCCATATGAAAATTGAATAACCAAGGAGATACAACACATCCCAGACTCACTCCGCTATTAATATAAAACCAATCAATTTCAACTCCACTTATACTTACACACACTTCACTATTCGTCATACATATTTGATCCATTCAGAAGCATACCACCCACAACATATATCACTAACACTGCAAGAGCTTCCCTATTAATCCTATCATACGCCGTTTGCATATCATAAACCTAAATACAATTAATTTTCGTCCTCTCTCATTTTCTCAATCATTTGTTTAAATGTAAAGATTTGATCCACACATCCTCTACCACTTTTAAACGCACCTTTTTCTTGGCCAATCAGCCCTTCAGTCACTCGACACACTCTTATATATCTTCCCTACAACACTCAATAAACTAATTTCCCTATAGTTCAACGGTTCCATTACCCCTTTACCTCATATAGGTTTATTATCTGTTCTCCTCGCATCCCTCGGAACTAATGCCTTCCGATAAAAGCTTAGTTACCATATTTAACGCCGCTCAATTCACATCTCGCCTCCGTTCTTGATTCATTGTCACCAGTAATTTCATATATACCGTGGCACAAACGGTAGAGCGACGGAGTGCATGGCAACGGCGCGGGTTCGAAATCCTAGTTCGGATCTAGGGTAGAGAATTACCTAGAAGTTCCGCTCCTTGAATTAGGGGCCTAATGCCGTGAGGTGTGAACTTTAAAAAAAAAAAAAAAAAAAAAAAAGAAAAAAAGAATTTACAGTTTTCAACTTTCTCACTCTAAGACCCATTACCCTCCTCCTGCTAATGACTTATGCCTCATCAAAATTACCTATTGCTTCTTGACCATCACCCACACAATTCACTTCAATGCTTCATTACTGCCAATTGTTATGCAGATTTCAATGTGTTTCTCTCACATACACTGCTCATCAACTATCAATTCATGCATTAGAAAGCACCATCCCTGATTCATTATTATTATTCCTTATATAATTCTAAGCATCTTTCTTTTGAAACCTCATCATTGGCATTTAGTTCATTTAACACAGCCCCTTTTTTACTTTTACCTCCTTGCATTACCCTTCAAATGGTTCACATCACTGTTAATAATTCTAATCTTCCTAACATTTAGAACATCCACATACTTATTTTGCACTACTAACAACGCTTCCCTTCATTTAGCTTACAGATTTTGTTCGTGAATGTGAAAGTTCAATCTGATTTATTGCAAGAGCTCTTAAATACTTATCCTTATTTACCCTTGTTCACATTAACTTCTACTCTTTTTTCTACTACCCTCCACTTCCTTCCTTATCACCTTCCTCTCTATCCGATTTAACATTTTTACATAATAAACATTAAACGATGCGATAATCCCATTCGCTTAACCCCTCATACTGGATTTACATCAACACATACTTCAACATCTTCAACACAAAATAATCATACTTTTCACTTCGATACATCTCTACTGTACCAACTCAAGTAACAGAATACTATGAATATTAGGGGTGGTTTTGAAGAAAGTATTAATTTTAGCACACATATCTCTTCTCGCTACACAAGAAATCCAAAGTCACATTTTCACATTCCATTTGTCTTCACCGACTGTCGCAAAGCACTGGGGTTATATCCTTCTCCTTTTTTGACCACTTCTACTTAAGCTGATTTAGATCCCCATATCACAATCCTGATACTCCTATCTCGCTCATCCAAACTTCATTTGAGGATTATCCAGAAATATGTACTCTCTCAACATTACTCTCTCAGATTGGATCATATGGTCACAACCACACTATTTTGATTTTTCAAACTTATGAATCTAATTAAAATAATTCTAGTAACTGCAACAAACAAAATCTACGATAACTCTGTACAGAGGTCACTCATTAGAAACTTTCAACACTAACAGACACCAATCATTTTTACACCAGCAAATATACATTTCACACACACACACCACTCATTTTCACTGTTTCCTTTCATCTTTGTTTCAGTCACAGCGAGCAAATCAAATTTGCTCTTTCTAATTACATCCATCACATCTCTCCTCTTTTCCTCAACATTTAATCCTCTGATATTCTATGTACCCATACGATTCATGTATTTTCGCGAAAGATGAGAAGGTCGGCTTAACGACGGCGATCATTGACATGCTCCGAGGCATGAATTAGCATTCCTGGCAAAAGATGTGGTAGTGGGGCAACCAACCTAACTACTATAAAGATAGTTTAAAACTAGTTAAATATATAATAATATTTTACTAGTATTGAGTGTTTTTGTTCATTTAAATTTAAATTACTGTAAAGAACTAAGAATTCAACAAAATTTTAAAGATTCTCTTTATTTTTTAAACAAATGTTAGCTTAATTCTATGAATCGAGAATTGAAGAATTTTTATGCATATATGTTGCGTAAAATAGTTGATCGTATTTAGGCAAGAAGATTTTTAGATTTTAAATGAAATTGCTTAATTACTGAGGTGTTGTTGAAAAGAAGTGAGAGCATATGTGGCAGGGACCTTCTAGTCCTATATTTTTTCATAACGATGATGGATGCAATGGAAGATTTGCTAAGAGATTATAGAATAATAATATGCAGAGCGTGGACAGAAGGGAATTTTTCAGAAATCTCGGCTTCTTTTGATTGTAAGAGGTTGCGAATGAATGAGGGGATGAGAGAAGATGATGGCTTAGCTTGCAATGGAGGGGGACTGGATATATGCTCGTTTGAGTGAAACTGAAAAGTGAAAAGAGAGATGGTTTGGAACGCTAAGGGTTTTTTAGTTTCAGTGGTAAATCAGAGAGTTAAAGGGTAGAGAATGTGTGGCATGTGGATAGGTGAAAGAAAAATGATGGAGACTGTGTATAGAAGATGTACTTTTATTAGTTCGAGTTAATATGTGTAAAAGATGATTCACTGTGATGAATTGAAATTTTTTGAATGAGTATGTGTTGTTAATTGCGACCCTGTAAATTACAGTGCACTAGATTTAAGGTAGGCGTTTGGTAAGTAAGTTAAATGATGTTTGGTAGTGTCTTTAATAGAAATGAGATAGAATGTTCTGTTTGTATAGTGTATTTAAATGCAAGAGTGGTTATGTTAGAAGTGAAGAAGTAATATTATTCTTTTGGAGTAGTGGTAAGAAGGGAATACATTATAAAGAGTTGTTGGAATCAGTAGCTGTTCTAAGAAGATGTTGATAATCTGTTGAAATACATGGTTTAATATAAAAATATTCACAAATATCATGGGTTAGTGGAGGACCGGTGATGCGCTCTGGTTTACTATGTTTGAGTACAAAAATGATGTTGCTTGTTTGGATGTGATACTACTTGAGAAGGAAGCAGATGGTGGGTATATCTGATCATTTATTTTAGTAGAAGTAAAAGTTAATAAGGGTGAAAGGAAGGGGGTGACAGAAATAACCGGAATTTGGGAGGAGCGTAGAAGTTACATAAGAGGTCCGGAGAAATTAGAAAAGTGAAAAATATTCAAATATGAATAAAAAGCTTTTATTAAAGGAAAGATTGGGAATATTAAAGAGAAAAGCAGAGATAGAAGAAGTATAGGAAGAGTGGAACATCATTTTTAGGGAAACAGCTATGTAGTTAACTGAAAGGGCAAATTTTGCGGGTAAGAAAAGATTGTAGGAAAGGTAAAAGGGAAGGTAGTGGAATGGTGGAGTGAAGAATTGGAGGCCTATTATTAAAGGGGAAGAGAAGAATTGGCAAGATTTGGCTTTTAATACGAATGGAACATGGGAAAATCAAAATGGATCTGAAATGTGATGTAGATTGAAATTTGGAAAGAAGACATTAATAGTAGACACAGAATATTGAGAGAGGAAGAGATTTTGCTTTGAGAATTAAGTAAGGAGGATATCTGGCTTGGATTCTATATCAGTGAAAATGCTCCAGAAAGGGGGTAATTTTGTCTTGACAGTGGGCTAAGGAGCTGCTCAAGATTGCAAGATTAATATATTGTGGCCAATTTTATAAGGTAAGGAGGATAAAAGATATGTGCTTCTAATTCACACCAGAGAATAATTTTCTTTGAGTCGTTGTTAGGTAAAGTCAGGGACGAAATTTTAATTGAAAAAAATTAAAAGTGGTTTCTGTAGTATAGATACAAATTGAGCTTAGGAAAGAGGAAGAAGGAAAGCTAGAGAAAGAGAGCGCAGAAAGGATTTTTTTCAGGTTGCTTGAATATTTTTTTCCAAACTGTTTCTATGTTGGAGTTGCGAGATCAGACACTTGCTAAAAAGGAAAAATAAGTTGAGGTTTTGGTAAATGAAAAAGTTTTACTAGTATATTTGTGTGAGTAAAGAGAAATTTATGAATTAGCAAATGTAAAATGAGAATATGTGCTCATTAGAGGAGTTTGTCTGAGAAGAGCACAATAAAGGGTATTTAGTATGGTTGAATCTACATTGTGCTTAGATATGAATGACAAAAGATTGGCTAGAAAGTTTTTTATGTCCGAAGTGATAGGCAATTGGAGAAGTAGGCAACTCCAAAGAGACGGATGGTTGATGAAGTAAAATAGCTATTAATAGCAAGGGGATTAGTATGGCTGAAGGAATAATTTTAATGAGGTAGGATGCAACTTGGATGAAGAGTAGTTTATAGAAGTTTCGGTTTAATTGTTTGCAATTAATTGAACAACTCTGGAACAACGCAAATAAGTAGCTATCATTCCTAATTTTGAAGTGAAATCACCCTCAAGTTTTGTCAGAGGTGACTGGTTATATATGATAGTATATAGATTATATATTATATATTATATATCATAACTAATATATATAAACTATTGTATATATAATATATATATATATATTATAACTATTATATATTATATATCTATATATATTATATTATTATTATATATATAGTATATATATAATAATAATATATATAATATGGGGCTGCGTGGCGTGGGTAATACCTTTTTACCTCGTTTCCACTTTTCCAGCTCATCTTTTAAATATCAGAATTCCAGCTCTGAGGAAGGGAGTTTCCTGTACCTTGCGATCATCATTTGATTGCCGACAAAAATATTTTGTTTCATATTAACATCTTCCCTTTTTTTCATGGAATTATTTTTATCGTGCATTTGTGTAATAATATTATTCGAATACATTGAATCAAAGGTTTTCAATAATCTATAAAAATTTTCCCATTCAGTGAAGTTTCTCTGCTTGAATTTTTTATTTACGTGATAAGTAAGTAAGGATACTTGTGTTTGTTCCGGCTTCAGTCACCCAAAAATAATTTTGGTTCTTGCTCCGGCACCGGCTCTATCCATAATATTAGGTCTCCGGAGTTAGTACATATACGAGTATATATATATATACTAGTATTATATATTATATATATTATATATATATATATATCTGAACTATAGAAATATATTTAAAAGATATATTATATATATATATATAATATATATATATATGTATATATATAGTATGTCAAAACATTGGGGAACATTGAAATCATTTAAACTGATAATTTCAGAGAATGAGGAAGAAAATATTTTTTTTTGAAGTACTGATAGCAGAAGAATTTAGTATAGTCACTAGAATTAAGAAATTAATAAACAAAATAAATGTATTTATTCTTAAGTCTGCATGAGGTTGAGGATTAAGAATTCAGGATTCAGGATTCTAAATCATAAACACGAAAAGATACATTATTGCCCACATATTTACAACATCCACATTTGATTGATAATTAAGGAGAGATTCAGGAGGAGGGAAGAAAGTAGGGTCAGCTGTGGCAGCATTCTCAAGCACCTCAGTTTCGGTCAAGAACAAAAGCTAAGGTTTGGTGTAAGAGTGATGGTATTCAATAATTGAAAATTATAATACAGAAAGAGAATGTTGCAGAATAATTTGGAGAAAAGAGGAAACGGTACACCAGAGAGAGAGGCGAGAGGCAGTGAAGTCTTGGCGGCATTAACGCCATCACCGTAGGGCGTAGGAAGTCAACTCCAAGTGGTGATGTGAAGGAGTCGATGCTGCCACTTCCAGGTGCTTGTAAACCTGTGGGGTAATCATAAAAAAGGGAGTGGGATGGGATTTCACCTATAACATGCTGACAAAGCAATGTACTTGAAGGTAGGGTTGAAAATACGCTACACTACCATAAATGAAGGTGAATCGTACTCCAGTGTAGGGTTGAGAATACGCTACAGTACCAAATATGAAGGTGAAGAGCGAAAAGCACGATGTTCCAGCCCTATATATAATTATTTTATAATATACAGTAATAATAATAATATATATATTTTAATACTATATATATTTTTATTATTATTATTATTTATTCTATTTTATATATTTTTATTTATTTAATTATATTTATTTTATTCTATATATTATATTTATATATATTATTTATATTTATTATTATATATATTATATAATATATATATATATATATATATATATATATATATATATATATATATATATTATATATATATATATAATATATATATAATATATAATATATATATATATATATATTTTATATATAATATAATTAATTATATATATTATATATATATATATATATTATTATATTATATATAATATATATATAAATATATTATTATAATATATATTATATATATATATATGTGATAATTGGTTTAGAGCGACAATTATCATCTCAACCCATATCTCAAAAACTACAATAGCTCCAGAGAAAAGGAATACATTAGCTGGAATGCTGGTCCAAATTTAGGGCGGAAAATGTAAAAAAAAAAAAAAAAAAAAAAAAAAAAAAAAAAAAAAATTTAAAAATTAAAATATGTAAAGCAAAAAGAATACATTTTGGAATCCTGGTAAAATTTTAGAATAGAAATGAAAAAAAAATAAAAAAAATAAAAAATATTGCTAATAATTATAGTAATATGATTAGAGAGCCTATTTAGAGACCTTTTATTGGTTACTCGTTAAAATAAATAGACTTTCTATAAATTTTGCTTTTTTTTCTTTTACTAACAGAATACCCCAAGGGTATACCGCACGATGGCAGGAGTCGGGGTCCTTCGGCCTCCGGGAACTACCGGGTAGGACTAATTCCTCCCTCGGAGGTCTCCGGAACCCCCGCTCTTTTGGTATTTGGGTGTCGCGGGGGTTCCTCCGCCCCTCCCCTACGGGGTATGGAAAACGTCCCCCCCTGTGTTCCCGTCGCTCGAGCCCCCTACATTGCCGTGTAATCCTTTACAAATAAGTCTTATATATGATTAATGTACCCTGCTCCAAATAAAAAATAGCAAATATTTATTTTATTTATATATTTTTTATTTTTTTTACCATTTTCCTAACTAAAATTCTACAAGGATTCCAAAAAATGTATTCTTTTCGCTGTAGCTATTGTAGTTTTGAGATTTGCATTTTTTTTTCATTTTTTTTACTTTTTTTTTTTTTTTTTTTTACAGTTTCCGCAATGAAATTTTAGCAGGATTCCAACAATGTATTCCTTTTTCCTGTAACTATTGTAGTTTTTGAGATATGGATCAATGATAGTTGTCGCTCTAAACCAAATATCACCTATATATATATATTATATATAATATAATATATATATTTATATATATATATATATATATATATATATATATATTATATATATATAATATATATATCATATATTATATATATATATAGTATATATATAATATATATTATGATATATATATATATGATAAGATAGTTAAGTATTGCCACCCTCCGCGACCACTTTTGGAATACGTTCTCTGAGTGTCCTTATCAGCGTATTAGGCCTAACGAGAGTTAGGTTCTCGCGTGATGACGTAATCTCGTGGAGACGAATACTCAGCGCGCGAGAGCGTGCGTGCGCATACACATACACATACACATTATTATATTATTATTATTATTATTTTTTTATTATTATATTTATTCTTTCTAATATATTATTATTATTATTATTATTTGTATTATTATTATATCATTAATTATTATTGATTTATTATTATTATTATTATTATTATTATTATTATTATTTATTAGTTATTATTATTATTTTCTTTATTTATTATTATTACGGTCAAGAAATTGTGATCACGAAGTGATCACAATTTCGAGGTGTCTTGTGCTCTGACTCCGACTTCCAATCCCGACCCGCTCCGATTCCGGAGTCCGGTTCAGGTTCGGTTTGGTTCAGCCACTCGTTAGTGTTGAATCGTCGTTATTTTATTATTTTTATTATTATTATTATTATATTAATTATTATTATTATTATTATTATTATTATTATTATTATTATTATTATTATTATATTATTATTATTATTATTATTATTATTTATTATTTATTATTATTTTTTTGTATTAATTTTCGCCGCGGTTTCTTTCTTCGATCCGTTCCGAGTTCGATATATATATCTACATCGGTTAGGGTTATCGTATCTGTTTAAAATTTGGAGGGGTGTTAGATGGGGTGTAACCATCGTCGTACGACGAGGTTACCCCGTGGGCCCCCGAAGGGGGACCCCCCTCTTTAAAAAATCGAAGTGTTCGTACTTGGCTGAAATTTTGGTGAGAGGAGTTCGAAGTTGAATTTCTAGAAATAGTTAGTATTGAATTCTGAGGAGTTGGCTCCGGCCCCGGTGCTGGAGCCACTGCGGTGCCGAGTTAATAAACATTCGAATAACAACAATGTTGGTGTTTATATAGGTGATCGAGGTCGTAGAGTTCGAATGTGATGGTTATAAGTCCGTAGGTCTAGGACCCCCCATTAGGGGGTCCAGACTGAAAAGTAGAGCACAGAGTGCAAAACTAGAGTGTCGAAGAGAATGTGAAGAAGGAATGAAAGATGAATAAGGAGAAAGAATGAGAAGGAGTTCTGACTTCAGACGGAGTAGGAGTGACAGCTGTCACCGTGCTGGCTTCCGGTGGCGTGTGCCGAAGTTATTAAATATTTTTGTAATGATCAATGTTGTGTCTTTATAGAGTTATCGAGTGGCTTAGATTTCGGAAATAATGGTTTCAGAAATCAAGAAAAAAATAAATAATAAATAAAATTTCTTAACTCTTTTTAGTTTATAACTTAAAATTTACGTTTTTTACAATACCTAAAGCAGTAATACTAAAAAGCATCAAACCCCCCCTCCTATCACCCTCCTGGACATCTGTGATCTATTGATCTATTGATTCAGGTCTTATTTACTAAAATTGTAACGTTTGGTACATACCTAAAGCATTAATCATAAAATCCAAACCATATCCAACTCCCTCTTGACCATCTGTGATCTATTGATCTTTTTTGATTAAGGTCATATTTTTTACTAAAATTTACGTTTTTACCCTAACGCAGTAAATCACTAAATCAACCACCAATCCAGCCAGCATCCGGTCACCCTCATATGACCATCTCTTGATCTATTGATCTATTGATTCAAGTCAGCATTTCGAGTATCATTTTTTGAATAAACATAGCATTAAAATCAAGTTCTTATATACAAAGATCAATCAAAATATGTTGACGTAACAAAGTTTTCCACTATTAATAAAGGTTTAACTTAGTATCATCTTGAACTATGAATACTAACCCACAAACGACACGAATTTAACACATTCTTAAACATGAATACACTGTAACGCTAAAAAGGTTTCACACTTAACAGAAGTTAAAGTAACTAATTATAGCATACAAACGTAACTACTTACACTTTCTAACTATCGCTGTATTGTTACAGTTTAAGACTGAATAGTTTAACAAAACATTTATCATCAACATTGGTTAATATCATACAGATCAATGAGTATACTTTAACATAATAGGTCAACATTATAAGAAGCTAACTATTCGTTACATGAATAGAAATAATGTACAAAGCAATCCTATCACCTTAACAGATAAACTGGTACATTGCAAGACCAAACTATCAACAGTAAAAGAAGTATAACAAGACATACAAACATAATCCCTTCACTTTAATCAAACATATACAATACTACGACACTGTTAATTTTACAGTTAACATAGTAATATTTAACATAAAATTTATTAATAACCTAACCAGCCTAATACCTAATGGGTAAAGACAAACAAAGCTAAATTTTTATTTCTC
This sequence comes from Trachelipus rathkii, assembly GCA_015478945.1. Taxonomy (NCBI): domain Eukaryota; kingdom Metazoa; phylum Arthropoda; class Malacostraca; order Isopoda; family Trachelipodidae; genus Trachelipus; species Trachelipus rathkii. The sequence goes on from JABUQX010047951.1 coordinate 15,293, forward strand.
TGGAAAATGCTAAACTATGAATCATAAACAACTTAACATAGACACAGACAATGGCTGCACGAATAAACAGCCAATCCCAAACTCTTAACAACATAAGGTACATAAGGGGACAGTAAGACAAGTTTTTCAAAGGTGTATAGACTATAATTTTCCAATAAAACAGAACATTAAAAATAAATACATTTCAAACATCATATAGTCTTTTTATTTTAAATATAATTATCCATCTAATCTCAGGCGAATAGGATCTTTTCCTGAAAATTTGAGCAGTTCTATATGTTTCTTCCAGAGATTCAACAGCATCCGATACGGATGTAGCATAACATGATCAACCTGCGGCCACTAACCACCATTTTTTCTGCATATTTCGGTTCCACAGCACTCATCGCTCCACGCCAGAGAGAAGTAAAACGTATACCTGGCTGAAATAGTTTATTAGGCATTTCTCGTATACAGCATTATACGGAAACCAATGTTCGGTGTAAAATATCGTAGTTACACCATGAGCTATATATTAAGTCCTCGTATTACATCTTAATGATGAGACTTAGTGTTTTTCCACCAAACAGCTGTTATAATTTCAGTGACCGAACAGTGAAAACTACACGTACGCCATGAATGTGACAGCACATTGGTTTTTCCAATGTTGCGTACTCAATATTTTAAATTATCAATGCAGTGAAGCAAATTATTCATTATATCCTCTCAAGCTGTCACCTTTGATTTCAGCAGAGGGCGGAAGATGTCAGATGACACTAACTTCATTCTTACAGAAACTTCAAGCGCGTCGATAATCTTGGATGAATTCCTTCAACCGTATGATTCAATAGGTCTATTACCTGCAAACTCCAACTTGGCAATACAGGCAATATATTGCTTTTCATTCGTTTTACGAAAATGTCTATTGACACATCGTTCGGTTATTACGAAGGTCTCGTACGAAGTACTTCGTAGGAGCAGATGAGCAGGTCATACCCACAAGCGAAAAATGTTAAACTGACGAAATCTCGGATGTATAACAATTAAAAGGTCAACGAGATTCTTTCTTTCCAACCACCCATCAGCAAGAAAGTAAACAAGATATAGCAACGCACGAAACGAACATATCTAGTTTCAAGAATGGTATATATTCTCGTAGAACCAACAACAACAACAACAAAACTACCACTAACACCATTCTTTATATACAACCAACGATATATGCTAACGTAACATTTGTTTTCTTAAACATTAATAAAGCTAACATAGCATTACAGAACTTAAGAATTATCAATGTGAATAACAAAATCTACACACTTAGCGATAGAAAAACAACTAACATATCAAAGTTCCACGACTTAACAGAAAGTCAGTCCTTAGCACCGCATTACAACGAACTATTACTTTTCAGACATATCTCTAACATATCATTGTTAATTTTACATCAACAACTGGTTTACGTAGCATTTAAGAGGTATCATTCGAGATAAACATAGCACAGAAATGAGTTCTTTATTTACTAACCATCGAATATCATAACAAGGTTTTCATATTAATAAAACTAACATATAGCATCATATGAATAAGAAAATAATGTACAACAAACCTAACACACTTAAGCACGAATAAAGGGTTAACATTAACAAAGTTCCACGCTTAACACCTGTAAAGTAACTAACATTGCATACAAATCGTAACCTATTCATACTTTTTCAAAACCATTCTCAACATAATAACGTTAATTTATCATTGACGCAGGTAATATTAACAAGGATTTATCACTAATCTTGTCCAATTATCATACAGACAAACGAATAACTGTAAAAAGTTCTATCCAAAATAACACAAAAATAAGTCTTTTATATACTAACCATCGATATATGGCTGACGTAACAACTTTTTACATTAATAAAGCTAACATAATAACACCGAACTAAGAATTAAATGTACAACGACAAACATACAACATACGTACGAATAAACCACTAACAAAATAACTTCCGCGCTTAACAACAGTAAAAGTACCTAACACTTCGTTACAAAACGTAAACCTATTCACACTTTTTTCAAAGATATCTCTAACATATCATGTTTTTTTACATTCACATCGTTAATATTTAACAAAAGTTTAGCATAAACTGTCTAATCATCATACTGGACAAAGATATAACCTACTGACGTAACAAACTGTTTTTACCCTCAACTTCGTAACATTTACAAAAACATTCCTCCCATAAACCTCGTTAAATATCATAATCCCAGCGAATAATCGCAAACATTAGACAAGTTTTTACCATAACATAAACAATCACAAAATTTTATCCTATAATAACATAAGAATAGTTCTTTGAGTAAAATATCACAGTAAAGCGTTAATTAATTACTGATTTTTTAAAGCCAGAAATCCCGAACAGTAAATCAACACCCATCAGCCTCGCATCCCTACCCGCCCCACCCACCTGTTTGATCTATTAAGCTATTGATTCAAGTCATATTTCAGTATCATTTTGGACAAACATAACATATAAATAAGTTCTTTATATACCAACCTACGAATATATCTATCCTAACAAAGTTTAGCATCAATAAAGCTAAAAAATCATAACCGCGACTAGAATACAATAACGTACAAGATGCAAACTAACATACCTCGCGTATGAATAGTCAGCTAACATCCTGAAAAATCCCTACTTATCAAAGGTAAGTAGCTAACAGGTCGTACAATACTCGATATGTTCCACTTTCGAGCATATTAGCAACAGGTAAGCCGTATTATCTAACAAAATCCCTTAACAAAGTGACCATTCTATTAAAGATGCCACCATTTTGAACTATGAATTGACACTATCTGCATCAATGTCACTCGTTTCGAGTATAAGACATCATTGACAATATGAATAAACGGTAGACTTTAGCAAAATTTAGGGAGACTAAGCAATTACTAATACAAAACTTAACCTAGGCTCACGTTTCTAACACAGTAATATCTTACAGTAATATCTTATAAAAACTCATCATTTCTCTAACAAATTCAATGTTATTTTCACATTGTCATAGTAATATAACATAACGTACTAACTTACGAATAAACAGTTTTCACAGTTAACCAAGATACTCTAAAGCAATACTTACCTCCAAGAAAACCAGGGGAGCGTCCTGTGAAAGGTGTGAATCCTGCGCGAGGGGGGAACAGCGCCACCGAAGGGGTTGTAAAGCGGGCTTACCCTCGAAGGAGGTAAGGCCTAGCCGAAGGGCTGAGCTAATAGCCCGCTTACATATTAAAATGAATGTTAGAGATATGTCTGAAAAGTGTGAATAGTTAACGTTTGTATGCGCTGTGCTAAAGGTACTTACTGCTTGTCTAAGTATGGAACTTTGTTTAATGTTAGTTGTTATTCCTAATCGTAGGTGTGGTTTAGATTTTGTTATTGGCACATTATATTCTTAGTTTCTGGTAATGCTATGTTAGCTTTATTAATGTGAAAACAATGTTACGTTAGCATATATTCGTTGGTTAGTATATAAAGAACTTATTTTTGTACTATGTTATTGTGTTGTTGTTGTTGTCCAACGAGAATATATATCTCTTGAAATGATCTGGTTCGTCGTGCGTTGGTATTCTTGTTATTTTTCTGATTGGTTGAAAGAAGAATCTCATAACTTTTAGATCTGTTTATACATCCGAATTTCGTCAGTAAGACATTTTTCGCTGTGTTGGTATGACCTCTCATTCTGCTCCTACGAATGTACTCTTTACGAGGACCTTCGTAATACCCAACGATGTGTCAATTACATTTTTTCGTAAAACGAATGGAAAGCAATATATTACCTGTATTCCAATTGGAGGTGCAAGTAATAGACCTTTAATCATATCGGTTGAAGAATTCATCAAGATTATCGACAGCGTTGAAGTTTGGGTAAAGAATGAGTATGTGTCATCTGAGACATCGCCTCCTGCTGAAATCAAAGGTGACAGCTTGAGAGGATATAATAGAATAGATGTTGCTTTCACTGCATCTGATAATGTTAAAAGTATTGATGTACGCAACTATTGGAAACCCAATGATGCTGTCACATTCATGCGTACGTGTATAGGTTTCACTGTTCGGTCATCTGAAAATATAACAGCTTTGTTTGATATGAAAAACGACTTAAAGTCTCATCTTAAGATGTTGACATACTTCGATGGATTAATTCATATGAGCTCATGGTGTAATCTACGATATTTACACGGAAACATGTGGTTTCCCCGTATAATGCAGTATACAAAAATGCCTTAATAACTATCAGCCAGGATACGTTACTTCTCTCTGGCGTGAGCGAGTGAGTGTTGTTGAACCGAAATATGCAGCAGACAATGGTTTTAGTGCCGCAGGTGTATTTATGCTTACATCCTATCAGCATGTGTGTTGAATCTCTGGAGAAACATATAGAAATGCTCAAATTTTTTCACCAGAACCTATGTGCCCTGAATTAGTGGATTTATATTTAAAATAAAAACTTATTTTGAAGTATTTATTTATTTATGTTCGTTTTATTGAAAATTATATGTATAACTACCTGAAAAACTGTTTTACCTGTCCCCTTATTACGCTTGTTGTTATAGATGTTGGGATGGCTGTTTATCGTGCAGCCGTTGTGTATGTTAAGTATGTTATGTTCATAGTTTAGCTTTACAGAGAATAAAACTTTACTTTGTTTGTCTTTACATAGGTATTATGCTTGTTAGGTTAGGTTATGATAATATTTTTGTTAAATATTACTATGTTAATGTAAATTAACATTGTCATAATGGTATTATGTTTGATAAAGTTAGTTACGGGTTTTTGTATGTCTTCTTAGTTACTTTTACTGTTGATAGTTTGATCTTTTGCGTACTGTTCACCAGTTTTATCGTTGTTTAGGTGTGATAGGATTGTCTTTGTACATTATTTTTATAGTTCTATGATATGTTAGCCTTATTAATGTGAAAACCTTAATATGTTAGAGTATACTCATTGATCAGTTTGATAATTAATCAATGTTGTGATAATTTTTGTTAAATATTACAGTCTTATGTAGAAATAACAGCTGATATGTAGAAAAGTGTAAGTAAGGTTACGTTTTGTATGGCTAATTAGTTTCTTTACTGTTGTAAGTGTGGAACTTTGTTAGCGTTCCAGTTTATTATGTTTTAAGTGTGTTAAGTTGTCGTTGCTGGTTATATCATGTTCAGATGATACGTAAGCTAACTTTATTATGTGAACTTGTTACGTCAACATATATTCTGTTGAGTGTTTTTACTGATTTACTGATTTTATGTTATGTTTATTCAAAATGTACTCGAAATGTGACTTGAATAAGATGCAAATAGATCAAGAAATGGTCATGAGGGTGGCCGGATGCTGGCTGGATGGCGGCTTTTTAGTGATTTACTGCTTTAGGGTATTTAAAACGTTACAATTTTAGAAAATATATGACCTTAATCAATAGATCAATAGATCACAGATGGTCAGGAGGAGGTTGATGTGGTTTGATTTAGTGATTTACTGTTTAGGGTATGTAAACGGTTACACATTTTTAGTAAAATTTGCTTTAATAAATAGATCACTAGATTCACAGATGGTCGACAGGAGGTTGGATAGTGTTTGATTTAGTGATTTACTGCTTTATGGTATTAAAACGTTTACAATTTTAGTAAAAAAATTTACCTTAATCAATAGATCAATAGATCACAGATTTGGTCACGGAGGAGATTGGATAGTGGTTTGCTTTAGTGATTTACTGCTTTAGGGTATGTAAAAACGTAAATTGTAGTATAAACATAAAAAGTGTAAGAAATTTTTTTATTTATTTATTTATTTATTATTTATTTATTTATTTTTGGTCTTTGATGGTTCTGAACCATTATTTTCGAAATCTCAGCTCGATAACCCTCTATAAAGACAACACATTGTATCATTAACACAAAATTTAATCACTCGCACGCACCGGCGAGCCAGCAGCCGGTGCAGCTGTCAACCTCCTACTACTCTGATTCTAGAACATCCTTCTCATTCTTCCTCCTATTCATCTTTCGTCCTTCTTCAACTCCTCCTTCGACCTCGTTTTGCCTCTGTGCTCTTTTTTCGTCGGGCACCCCCTAAGGGGGGCCCTAGACACCCTACACTGGACCTTTCATAACCATCATATTCTGAACTCACGACCTCGCATAAACCTTATAAGACACAACATTGTGTTTATACGAATGTTTTTTAAACTCTCGGCACGCAGTGGCTCAGCACCGGTGCCGGATCCAACTCCTCAGATCACATATCAGGTAATTTCTAGAATTCACTCTGATCCTCTCACCAAATTTCAGCCAATTACGAACACTTCGATTTTTTAAGGGGGGGTGGGTCCCCCCTTCGGGGACCACGGCGGACGTAACCTCGTTCTCGACGAGGTTTACATCCCATCTACACCTCCACATTAACCAATCGGATACCTAACCCATGTAGATATATTTCGGACTCAGAACCGGATGCGAGAAGACACGCGGGGAAATAATAACAAAAATAATAATAATAATAATAAATAATAATAATAATAATAATAATAATAATAATAATAATAATAATAATAATAATAATAATAATAATAATAATAATAATAAAAATAATTAATAATTTAATTAATGTATAATAATATAATAATGAATAAATAAATATTATAAATAACTAATAAAATAAATAATAATATAATAATATACATAATAATATAATAATAATTATATATAATAATAATAATAATATATACAGGGTGATTCAAAACCTCCGATGTCTGAACCAAACCGTACCCTGAACCGGAGCCGGAGTCGGAGCGGAGTCGGAGCCGGAGTCGGAGCCGGAGTCGGAGTCGGAGTCGGAGCACAAGACACCTCGAAATTGTGATCACTTCGTGATCACAATTTCTTCGACGTAATA
>JABUQX010047952.1:0-17500 GCA_015478945.1 Trachelipus rathkii
AAGAAAACTAAGGATAGTAGCGTATTAAAAAAAAAGTTTTTATATAATTAATAGATAATGATATAGTGTACTGATATAAAGGTTGGCAATTGAACTAATCACTTATTTGTTTATACGAAAAATATAAAAGAACGAATTGTGAAAATCGAATGGTCATAGAGGTATGTGAAAGAGTAATCAGTAAGTAAATATAACTTTTTTTCACAGTACCTAATAATGATAATTGAGCAAAGAAAGATTTTATTCACTTAACAGCTAATTAATAACTTCGTTATAGATTATATTTTTATATTAAATTCGGTCTAAAAACACAGGAGCACACATCAAATACAATTGAAGAGTACACTTTCTTCGGATTTACATTTACTCAAGGTAAAATAAAATTTACAACTTACATAATTACTTAACCTATTAACCTTAAAAAGTAACGTAGCATAACTTTACTAAATTAACCTAGCGTATATGATATATATATATAAATATTATATATATTATAATATATATATATATTAATATTATAATATATTAATTATATATATATATATATATAATATTATATACTATATATATAATATATATATTATATAATATAATATATAATATAATGTATATATATATAATATAACATAAAAATAGAATTCAGCTTCCCCTTGATAATTATAAGTGATTTATGCCCATGACCAAGGCGACAGAGTACACAGCATTGTCCTCGTGAGTTTTTGGTTAACTGTACCCATAAGGTGTTCTGTATGGGTTATTAATACCGGTGGATAAACGTGATTTGAAGTAATTGGTGTTACCTATAACTAACTGGATACCTGTAGAAATTACTAGTTATGATCGTCTAGGCAGTTAGTCGTAGATAATATACTATATTTAAGTATACATACTCTATAATATATACTATATTTCACTATACCATACAACATATCATATTATTTATACAGGGGTATCAAGATAAAGGTCATAACTACATGATATATATTATATCATACTTATTCTTTTATGGATAAACATTTGTTTACATGAAATTTTACGTTAATAATAATAATAATACAGATGACAAAAATCATCAAGTATACGTTTAAGTTAATTATATAATAAGTAAACAAATAATAAACAAGTAAATGAAATTAAAGAATATACATATATATAAAATCAAGTATAAATAAAAGTTATCCAAGCAATTATGATCAAAGCCATTTTGTATTCTTAAATTTTACGTAAATAGTATGAATAATTACTTATATATAATATTGAATTTTTTAACTATAATTTAAATATATATATACTTTCATTATTGAAATTATAAGAAGATATAATTTATATTCCTTATTATATATTATTTTATTTATTTTACATATTAATAAAATTTATTTAATATTTTGTTCAATATTTTTATTAAATTTATAATTATTTATCTATAAATTTATAAAACAATTTAAAATCAAGCACTTATTATACGTATAATTATTATAATTTAATATATATTATATCTATATTGATATAATATATCTACTTGAAATTAAGAGATAAGGAAAAACATAATATTAATTAATTAATTATTTATAATAATTATCTTTAATATTATAATTATATAATTAATTATATTAAGGTTAGTAAGGACATATCACTTAATAGAATAACGTTCAGTAAATATTTATATCAGTATATATATATATATATGTTATGACTTTTAACTATTCTGATATAAATTGATAGAATAACCTTTTATATATTAAGTATATATAAAGAAAATAGTATAATAAAAAATAAACTAGTTGAACCGAATAATTAATATAATATATTTATATAATATATGCAAGTCAAACTATGTATATAAAGTTAGTGATATATAAACATAATCAATGCATAATATATAATATAGTATATATAGATATATATATAATATATAATAATATGTAATATTTAATAACAAATATATATAGGTATATTATTATCATATATATATAGGAATATTGTTACAAGTATATATATAAGGTAATAGATTATTAGAAAAATGATTATATAGTAGTAAAATAAAATATTTAAATGGAATAATTTATAAATAATTTACATATAAAATATATATATATTGAAGACATAAGATAAGTTCATAAATATTAACCACATTTAGATAATAGAAGTGTTAATATTATTATATATATTAAAAAACTAAAAAAGTTATTTTTGATTTATTTTATATATAATAATTTGAAAGTTGAAATAAAGATAATAACATATAAATGGATATAAAATTTAATATAATAAATTTTATATTGATATATATAAGGATTATTTATATATTAATTATTTCATATACTTATATTATATTGCCTACAAGGTATAAGGCTTTACTCATGCTAGAATATAGAATGGATATATATTAATATTATAAGTTTATATATGGAGATATTAGTTAGACTTATATATATCTTGAGGTTATAAATGCTATATATATATATAAGTATATATATATATGATTATATATATACATAATATATATCATAATAAATATATAATAATATATATACAATATATATAATATATATATATAATATACAAATAATGTCAGGGTCCCGAATAGCTGACACCAAATGATATCTAAAAAACTATCGGTAGCTACACGTAAAAAACCTGAAATACTTTTTATGAAATCCAGTCGATATATTTATTAATGCTGGTATTTGAGGTAAGATAAAGAAAATAAAAGGAAGGGCGATAAATAAAGTAATAAATTAAAGTAATAATAGATTCTTTACGATATTTAGTAAATGAAGAGGAGTCAAAATTGAAAATAATTTTCTTTTTATACGTAAATCACATAAAAGAACGAATTGATAGAGAAAGATCGATGGTTCAATTAGGAGGTATAGGGATAAAACGAGTGAATCAGGTCAACATATTTTTTCAGTACCAGAATGAGCAAAGCAAGATTTTATTCACTTAACAGTTAAATCAACTCGTTAAGTTTTATTAAATTCTAAAAAACAGGAGAACCCACACAATACAATTGAAAGGAGAGTGAATCAAAGTAAAGAAACCCATAGGTAAAATAAATTAACTACCTTACCTTAAGCCTTAACCTAAAGTAACGTAGCATAGCCTTACCCTAAATTAACCTAGCGTATAGTATATATATATATATATTATATATATACCGTATATTACTGTATACTACTTATATATATATTTAAAACTAAATATATTAAATTTAATTGATGTAAATTTTAAGAAAGAATTTGAACGTAATGTAAAAAAGTTTTTTTATACAATATATATATATATTATATATATATATATAGATATATATAAAAGGATTCACTTCCCCATTGAGGTTATAAATGAAGAGTAGAAGCTAATTAATTTGATTTTAATCTTAATTACATGGAAATATTAAATATAACACAGATTTTGAATGAACGCCAAGCTTTCGTGCTCATACTCTGCGAACAGCACCTCGTCGGCGCAACTAATTTACTACAAAACATTTAAATATTACAAATTTAGCTTACTTTTTTATTCTGGTTCCTTTGGTGACTATTTTCTTGGGTAGATGTAATACTTTAATCTAATCGTTCATATCCGGATTTCTTTTCTTTAGAATATTGCCGAAGGACGTTGATTCTTTGAGGTACATATTGATTGTTTCATCTAACTGGATTTTGCCTTGTTGCTGATTAAAATTGTTGCTGTTCTTGATGATGAAGGATTCGTAAATTTTTCTATTTTCTGTGTTTTGAATGTGTTTTATGATAGTGGAGGTGGTTATGTTAATTGTGTGGTTGTTTATTTGTCTATGTTTGACTAAGGAGGAGGACTGTTTGTCAAACTTTAAATCGTTTTAGTGCTGATTATAATCTAATATTGAAAATTATTGGTTTCGCCGATGTTATTTTTTGGGCAATTGTTGCCAGAATATAGTAATAGATGCCCGAATCGATGTTTTGTTAGTGGTTAGAGGTTTCAGTGAATGTTTAAGGGTTAGTTCTTAGATTTTAACTGTACTTTATTGTGCTTAGGGATATAGTTACGATAAATATTATTTAGGTATATTAGGTCGGGGTAATGATGTTTGTAATACTGGTAATTAATTAGGTTAGTTGTAAAATGAGGAATTTTTGTTTTTGGCTTCTGAATTAAACGATTTTATTGCTAATGATATTTTTGGGGTTAGTTGGGATAAATTAATTTAATTAGAATACATTTTTTTTTTAGTATGTTCCGATTTCAGTTTGCCAGATGTTGGTTGCTACAAAGTTCTGAAAGGCAACGCCTAATGGATTAAGTAGGCTTACTTTAAGAGAATTACTATAGCGTTCGTATTTGGTGGCAAGTGTCACGAGTGACGCCTCGCAGCACACACTTGATTATACGGTATGAATAATGGGTTAGAGATTGGCTTCTGAGTAAAATGTTGAAAGAAGGCAGGTTATCTTTTGGCCCATGAAATCTTAAATGTTAAATCCAGGAAGTATATAGTAGTAAGCCCTTTGGGAGGGTGGACCCATACTATAAAACTTTGCTAAAGCTCTGCCGAGCCACCCCTGACCTCACATACTTATACTTCGCCGATTTAACCCCTATGTGTATTTTTTTTTGGCTTGCTCGTAGTTTAGCCCTCCTCCAATATGGGCAAACATGCCTCCCAGCAGGCGAGGTTTTTTTGGTTATCTCTAAAAGGGCACCTAATCCGTTAAATGGAGGGGATTTGCCTTTTTTAGCATTTTTTTAAGCCTTTTTTTGTACGCTAAGCTTGTTTAACGTTTATTGTTATAATTTCAGTTTGTAAGAATCTTCTCATATCCTTTCCGGAGCTGACTTTTTGGGGATTTCCCCGAGGTAGAGCTCCGCCTACACGTCGAAGGCACAGACTTGAACAACCATCTATTGGGACAGGTTCATTGGAGAAGTCGAGTCCATGGGTCACGGCAGCGGACATTAGGGAAATTTCCTCATTTTCATCAGCATTTTTTTGAGACCGTTTGTATCTGTCTAACCTAGGGTTTCTTTTATATGTGTATCGGTGCTAGACCGAATTTAAGGTCTCGGAAGACCGATTTTCCCGCAGGATTCCTGAGACTGAATCTCTTCTAAGGTATCATTAAGAGGCTTTCTTTACCCAAAGGGGCGACGGAGTCCCCTCCATATATGGGGGCTTTCTCGCATCTGATGAAGAGGTCTAGTTTTTCATATTGATTGGCGTCTCGTAATCTAATTTCTCGGTATTGCTTCCACCATCGATTTATCGTGATCTGATTACCCCTAAAAATCGATCCGCCTTCTTAAATCGTCTTCTCATACGCTCTTCCCATTTGGTCTCGGCTTTTTACATTGGAAAAACCTACTTTGGCTGTGAATGAGAATATATAATAATCAATATTAACATTCGATTAATTCGTTGTATGTAAGGACACTTCCCGAGGCAACTTTTTTCGTTAGGAATGAATAGAGCTATCCGGTCTGAAACTTGGAATAAAATCTATGTATGTTAAACTGATCCCCCGCGAGTTTTGGTGACCGTAGGTCACCCCTAAGGGGGTGCTGCCCCCTTAGAGCCAAGGTCAAATGTCAGCTGCCGGTGAAATCCAATGTTTAGAGGACTTAATCAAGAATCCAGTAGTGAGGGAATGGGTGGAATGTCGACGCTATATCAATACGATCGTGTTAATCGTCGTCGCGAGACGAGATCACGCTACTCCTTCTTGCGTTCCTCGAACTCTTATCCGTTTAATCGGGACGCTGCCTTCCTCCTGTGAACCATTAATTGATATAAAAGTGTTTGTCTGTAAAAGATGCGTTGAAAACTTGTGAGACGAGTGCATTGAAGACTGGAAGTCGATGTCAAGAGTCTGAGACCGGAAATTGGAGTTGCATTCGATTAGAGGAGTCCAAAGGACCCACCGGTGAGTGGCGGTCCCCAGTTGAAAAAATAGCGAATTGCCATGGAAAACAATAACAGAGGAAGAAGAATGAAGAAAGGAAAAAGAAGAAAGGAAGAAGGAGGAGGAACAGGAGGAGGAGAAGAATGAGGAAGGAGAAGGAGGCTGAGAAGAATTCAGAGTTGGCTCCGGCACCGGTGGTGGAGCCACTGCGGTCCCGAGTTAATAAACATTCGTATAACATTACAATCTTGGTGTTCTCTTGTAAGGGTTATTCCGATGGTCTGAGAACTCGAAATTTTATGTATATAAGTCCGTATATTGGGTGTCCTAGCAAGACCCCCCATTAATGGGGTTCCAGACTGAAACAAATCAAGTCACGAGTGCAAAAACAGAAGGTCGAGAGTGTGACCGGAATGAAGAGATGATAGAAGAATAAAGAAAGGAAAGAGATGGAGAAGGAGTCTGACTCAGAAAAGTAGGAGTTGACAGCTGAGCACCGGCTATGCTTGCGCTTCAGGTGCGGTGCCGAGTTATTAAATATTTATGTAATGAATAATACAGTTTTGATGTCTTTATATATGTTATTTGGTCTGTAAGATTTCAAAAATAATGGTTTCAGAACCATCAAGAAAAAAAATTAAATAAATAAAATAAAATAAATAAAAATAAATAAATAAACTTAAAGCAAATTTGCTTTTGCTTAAAAACTTCAAAATTTATCGTTTATTAACATACCGTATAAAAGCAGTAAATCAGTAAAAATATCAAACCACCATCGTCACGTCCACTCCTCATTGACCACTTGTGATCTTAATTGGATCTATTGATATCTAATTGAGAATCTATTGACTTCTACTTGTTAAGGTAAAATTTTTTACTAAAATTGTCATGTTTTACATACCCTAAATCGTAAAATACAGTAATAAAACCACACATCCACCCCACCCTCCATGGACCACTTTTGTGCATCTATTGATGCTATTGATCTATTGATCTATTGATCTATTGATCTATTGATACATTGATTCAAGGTCAAATTTTTACTAAAAATTGTCATGTTTTACATACGCCTAAAGCAGTAAATCAGTAAATCAAGCCACCCCACCTACCCTCCTGTCCAATCATGATCTAATGATCTATTGAATCTATTGATCTATTGAATCTATTGATCTATTGATTTAACGGTCAAATTTTTACTACCAAATTGTCATCAGTTTACATACCCTACATAGTAATATCAGTAAATCAAGCCATCCACCCTACCTCTCCTGTCCATTCATGATTCTAATTGATCTTAATTGATCTATTGATCTATTGATCTAATTGATCTATTAATTAAGGTCAAATTTTTTACTAAAACTGTCAATGTTTTACATAACCCTAAATCAGTAAATCAGTAAATCAAGTCACATCCAACCTACCCTCTTGTCCAATCATGATCTATTGAACTATTGATCTATTATGATCTATAGATCTATTGATTAAGGTCAAATTTTTTAACTGTTGTTGTTCATGTTTTTACATACCCTATAATCAGTAATAATCAGTAAATCTAAGTCAACCCAATCCTACCCTTCCTGACGCAGTTTGTGATCGTATTGACTCTATTGATTCCTAATGGATCTTATTGATCTATTGATCTATTGCATTATAGTTCACATTTTTTACTAAAATTGTAAACGTTTTTACATACCCTAACTCAGTAAACTCAGTAAATCAACCAAACCGCCCATAACACCCCTGTCCACCTTGAACAATGATCTAATTGATCTATTTGGATTCAAGGTCACATTTCGAGTATCAATATTAGCACAACATAACATAAAAACAAAAAGTTTTCACATTAATAAAGCTTACTTAGCATCATCTAAAACTATTATGAATATAACCCACCAAAGACAAATCGTGACACGTCCTTAAACATGAATAGAACTGTTAAGCGTGTAAGCATATAGTTCCACAATGTTAAGCAACAGTAAAAGTAATAACAATACATACAAAGAAAACGTTAACCTAATTTGTCACGGACTTGGGTCACGCATGTCTCTAACATAACAAATGTTAATTTTACATTTAACATGGTCAATATTTAACAAATAATTTACCATAACCTTGTCTAATTATATACGGACAGGCAAAAGTAATGCTAACGTAACCAAGTTTTTCACATTTAATAACCAAGCCAACATAGCATTTCCAGAACTAAGAATATAATATCCAACGACAAACCAGGACCATCTTAAGCAAGAATAAACCTGCTAACATTGAACAACAGGTCCAAACTTATCAAAGTAAAAGGTAACTAACAAGGCTTCACAAAAACATAATCCAGTCGCACTTTATCAAACATATCTCCAACATGACAATTTTAATTTTTACATTACATAGTAATATTTAAACAAGAAAAATTAGCATAACCTTACCCTAACCTGCATAATACCTAATGGGTAAGACAAACAAAGTAAAGTTTTTTACTCTCTGTAAAGCTAAACTATGAACATAACGTACTTAACACACAACAACCAGACGAATAACAGCTACCATTAACAACTTAGTCAATAAAGCGAACATATGCGGGATTTTACATTAACATAGTAATATTTACCAAAAAATTATCATAACAGGTACCTAACCATGCATAATACCATCAGTGAGTAAGGAAACCGAACAAAGTAAAGTTTCCTCTGAGACTTACCTCTTTTTTAGACCTCCGTCCCCATTTCAGAAAATAACAACTCTAAACATGGAAATGATTTTATGCTTTAACCATTTGCATAAAGTGATGCAATACGTTATTATGATTTAAGCCCTACTGGCTGGAAATACAAGTTCAATGTACGTCAGGGCGGCCAAACGGTTACGATTTAAATATACCAAATCCTGACACCACTTTTCGTTTTGTGATACCCAGAATACTCCTAGTGAAGATATCAACACAAAGGCGAGAGATGCGGGAGATTGTCGTCTCGTATTCAAAGAACTGGAAACACTATGCCTTACTGAAGAAAATGTGTATCAACAACCCTTAATGTAAATTGAATTCTTTCTTTCTAAGCGGACTCAGAAAGAAAGTAAACAAGAATTAACGACGGTACGAATGAACCAATATCAGTTCAAAAGGGTATATATTTCAGTTAGACAAAAGCAACTGGAAGAACATTAGGACAAAAATTTTTAAGTTCTTATGATACTAATCTTCAAGCGAATTATGCTAACGTAACAATTGTTTTCAACATTAATAAAGCTAACATAGCATGAGCAGAACAAGAATATATTGTACAATTGACAAATACTGACACACCCTTACGCACGAATAAACTAACTAACTTTAACAAAAAGTTCCACACTTAAATTCGTTCAAGTAAAAGTAATAAGAGGGTTTGCGTACAAAACGTACCTATTCATACTTTTTCCAAGCATTTACTTTATTTGAAAGTTAACCTTAACCGTAAAATAATAATTCTGATGATTTAACAAAAAATTATCATTTGCATTGTCAGGTTAAACGCAGCAAACTAATCAAGATCTGTAAACACTAGCAAAGTTTTAATCCAAAACATAACAATAAAATAAGTTATTTGAATCAAATATGCAATAGTAAAGTTGTAATAGTTTTAACTGATTTTAATCAGTAAATCAGTAAATCAAACCACCAACCCATCCCCACCCACCTCATTCTTCGATTGATCTCTTTTGATCTTATTGTATCTACCGCTGCATATCCAATGTCTATATTCTCGAGTATCATTTCGGTTTAAACATAACACAAAAATAAGTTCTTTATATTAGCCAAACCATCCTTCGGAGAGTATAATGCTTTAACGTAACACGTTTTTTACATTAATATAAGCTAACAATAACATAGTGGCTGACAAACGTAAGAATTATAATGTACAACGACAACCTAACACACCATGACGGTACGAAACACAACTACTAACATTAACAAACTCCAGCGCTTAACAACAGTAAACTACATAACACCTTTATCGATACAAAGACGTACGCTATTCACTCTACTGGGACTTCTTCAAAGCATATCTCATAACATATCAAATGTTAAATTTTAAACATTAACATCGTAATATTATAGACAAAAATGTGTAAGCATATACCGATGGGTCTAAAGCATCATAGCTGACAACAAATATAGATGCTACGCTAACATTTTTTAATATCAGCTTCGTAATCTTTAAGACAAAAAATTCATCATTAACAAACAATCGTCTATAATATCATAAGATCTCAAGACGAATTTAATTATGCAAGGCAATAACAAAGTTTTTAATCCCACCCAAACATACATCAACAATTTTTTGTTTATATACAAAATTTGGTATTATCTGTACATAACATAAAAAATTCAGATTCGTTCTGTAGTACTAGGACCTAATCACAGAAGCGTTAATAGTTTACTGATTTTTACAAGCAGTAAACTCCAGGGCTAACAAACTCAGTAAATGTCATAACCGAGACCCATCTTTAACTACTGCATGTCGGTCCCATTGGCTCATCCCTATTTCTTCTTCCATCCGCTAATTGATATTCTATGCTGAACCCTATTCGTATCACCATCATATGCCACCCGCAGGCTTAGGACCTTACTTCCACCTCCTATCGGGGGTATAAGGCGCCCGCTTCAACTAACCTTTTGTCGGGGTGATCCCCCTCGCAGGATCACACCCTGTCAAGGGGCGCATCCACTATTGGGTTTTTCTCTTGGAAGGTAATCGTGTTTGCTTAGATTACTCTTGGTTAGTGAAAACTGTTCTATTTTTTCGTAACGTTGGTCTTCTATCTTATTATGCTTTAAATATTACTATGACAATGTGAAAATAACACTGATTTGTTAGTAGACATGATGAGTTTTTGTAAGATATTACTGTGTTTAACTGACGATGATGTGTTTAGAGAACGGTGAGCCTAGTTAAGTTTTTGGTGAGATAAATGTTAGGTTTGCCCCCTAGATTTGCAGCAAAGTCTATTCGAATTATTTCATTATGCTTTTCAATTATGATGTTTGGGAAAATGGCAGTAACGAGTGTGCACCACCTTTGAATGATATTGATAGTGTCAATTTCTCTAATTTTCAATGATGTTGGTATCTTGATAGATTGGTCACTTTGTTAAGGGATTTTGTAGATATTACGGCTTTAACCTAAGTTGCTGGATCCAAAAAATGTACTCTGAAATTATGAACCTGAATCATAGGTCGACTAGATCATAGTGCGGACTGGATGAGCAGGGGAATCTGACCAAGGAGTTGGGATGGGATTGATTTAGGCTGATTTTAATAGCTATTAAAATCCAAGTAGGATTTCTAATAGGCGTCTTTGTCACTAGAGTGATTATTTGCTATTCAAAGAACTTCACATTTCTTT
Organism: Trachelipus rathkii; assembly: GCA_015478945.1. Lineage (NCBI taxonomy): Eukaryota > Metazoa > Arthropoda > Malacostraca > Isopoda > Trachelipodidae > Trachelipus > Trachelipus rathkii. The sequence continues at coordinate 11,267 of JABUQX010047952.1, forward strand.
ATGTTATGTCAGGAAAAAAATTTTGTTATTTTTATGTATGTTTGTTAAAACTTTATGTTTGCAATATTGTCTGGGATTATGATATTTAGACGATGTTATGATGAATTTTTTTGTTAAATAATTACGAAAGTTGATGTAAAAATTGTCTTAAGCATTATTATTTTGTTGTCGTTATGATGCTTTAGCATGGTTATGCTAAATTTTTGTTAAATATTACGATGTTTAATGTAAAATTAACATTGATATGTTTAGAGATTGCTTGAAAAGTGTGAATAGGTTACGTTTTGTATGAAGTGTTATGTAGTGTAACTGTTGTTAAGCGCGGAGTTTGTTAAGTTAGTAGTTTATTCGTTACGTATGGTGTGTTAGGCTTTGTCGTTGTGACATTATATTCTTAGTTCAAGCAATTATGTTATGTTAGCTTATTAATAGTAAAAAACGTATTGTTACGGTTAGCATATATTAGAATGGTTGGTATAATAAGAACTTATTTTTGGGTTTGTTTAACCGAAATGTTTACTCGAGATGTTGACATGAATCTCTAGATAATCAATAGATCAAAAGGTCATGGAGAGAGGGGTGGGGATGGGTTGGGGTTTGATTTAACTGATTTACTGATTTACCTTTCATGCTATTTTTATTATAAAATCAGTAAATCTATATAAACTCTTACTATGATACCTTTTTATTCAAAGAACTTATTTTTATGTTATGTTCCCTGGTCTAAAACAACTTTGCTATGTTTACGTTTATTCATCCTGGCTCTCGTATGATGAATTAAGTACAAATCGCCTCTATTGATGATATAATCTCTTTATTAGGTATATTATCTGACTTTTGTGTTTTCAATTGTTAAAGAATTTGAGAGAGGTTACAACTTTCTCTAAAGATATGCTTGGGAAACATGTAATCGCAAAGTAGGGTTTACTGTTTTGTTTTATCGCTCAATGCCTAGTCATTATAACTTTTACTTGAGAACGTAAGTGTGAAAGAGCTTTGTTAATGTTCAGTAGCTATATAATATTCGTTGCGTTAAGGTTGTGGTCAGGTTTGTCATTGTGCAATATATTCTTAGTTCTGGTCATTTGCTATTGTTAGCTTTATTAATGTGAAACAAATGTTAGCGTTAGCATATATTCCCGTTGGTTTAGTATATAATATGAATCTTATTTTTGTACTATGTTTATTCGAAGTTGCTGTTGTCTAACGAGAATATTTACCCCTTTTGAACTGATATGGTTGGGTATATCGTATTCTTGTTTACTTTCCTTCTGATTGGTTGAAAGAAAGCAATCTCATTAAGCATTTAAGGGTTGTTTATATCACGGGTATTTTCTTCAGTAGCGGAATATGTTTTCGCACACGTGGCTGATACGAGAGCATCTCCCCGCATCTCTACGCTTGTGGTGTTGATATCTTCACTAGGAGTTTCGTTATTCCCAACGATGTGTTCATTTATATTTAATCGTAAACCGTTTGGCGACTGCTACAGGTTGCTTGTATTGCCAGCTCAGTAGGGTTATATAATAAGTATTGCATCTAATATGCAAGTTAAAGCATAAAATCATTTTCCAGTGTGTTAGAGTTGTAATTTTTTCTGATAATGGTCGAATGGAGGTCTAAAAAAGAGGTAAGTTCTATAAGACTTTACTTTGTTCGTCCTTACTCGTTAGGTATTATGATGGGTTAGGTAAAACGGTTATGATAATTTTTGGTAAATATTCCTATGTTAATGTAAATCCCTCATATGTTCGCTTTATTGACCTAAGTTGTTAGATGGTCTGTTTTATTCGTCTCGGTTGTTGTGTGTAAGTACGTTATGTTCATGGTTTAGCTTTACAGAGTAAAAACTTTACTTTTGTTTGTCTTTACCCATTAAGGTATTATGCAGGTTAGGTAAGGTTATTATGCTAATTTTTTCTTGTTAAATATTACTATGTTAATTGTACAAAATTAAGAATTGGGTCATGTTGGAGATTTATGTGTTGTATTGGATTTATGTTTTTCTGTGAGCCTTGTTAGTTACTTTTACTGTTGATCTAAGTTTGGACCTTTGTTAATGTTAGCGTTTATTCTTGCTTAAGATGTGTCAGGTTTGCCGTTGTATAAGCTACCTTAGTTCTAAGCAATGTTTATTTTTGGCTTTATTAATGTGAAAACTTTGTACGTTAGCATCTTTTGCCTGTCTGTATGATAATTACACAAGGTTGGGGTCAAATTTTGTTAAATGATTACCATGTAAATGTAAAAATTTAACATTGTTATGGTTAGAGACACTGCCTGAAACCAATTGTGTGAAAGGTTACGTCTTTGTATGTTATGTAGTTACTGTTACTGTTGTTAAATGTGGACTTTGTTTAACGTTACAGTTTATTCATGTCAAAGACTGTCAGATTTGTCTTTGGGGTTATATTCATAGTTTAGAAATGATGCTAAGTAGGCTTTTATTAATGTGAAAAAAACTTTTGTTTTTATGTTATGTTTATCCATAGGTGATACTCGAAATGTGCTTGAATCATAGAATCAATAGATCTTAGTTCAAAGATGGACAGGAGGGTGGTGGTTTGGGTGGCTGGTTTGATTTACTGATTTACTGATTTTAGGTTGTAAAACGTTACAAATTTTAGTAAAAATTTTGACTTAAAATCAATAGATCAATAGATCGATAATGATCATTAGATCAATAGATCAATAGATCACAACGGGTCAGGAGGGCGGTTGGATGGTGACTTGATTTTGACTGATTACTGATTTCATGGGTATGTAAAACATGACAATTTTAGTAAAAAAATTTGACCTTAATCAATAGATTCAATAGAATCAATAGATCAATAGATCAATAGATCATGATTGGAAAGGAGGGTAGGTTGGGTGACTTGTTTACTTGATTACTGATTTAGGGTATGAAAACATGACAATTTTAGTAAAAATTTGACCTTGAAATCAATAGATCAATAGATCAATAGATCAATAGATCAATAGAATCAATAGATCAGTAGGATCATGATTTGGACAGGAGGGTAGGTTGGGTGGCTTTGATTTACTGATTTACTGATTTACGGGTTTAATGTAAAACATGACAATTTTTAGTAAAAAATTTGACCTTAATCAATAGATCAATAGATCTAATAGATCAATAGATCAATAGATCAATAGATCAATTACGATCATGATTGGACAGGAGGGTAAGGTTGGGTGGCCTGATTTACTGATTACGCATTTTATGGTAATGTAAAACCCATGACAATTTTAGTAACCAAATTTGACAATTAATGCAAATAGATAATAGATCAATAGATCAATAGATCAATAGATTCATAGATCAAGGATGGTGACAGGAGGGTGGTTGGATGTGGTTTGATTTACTGATTTACTGATTTAAAGGTATGTAAAACATGACAATTTTAGTTAAAATTTGACCTAATAGATAGATCAATAGATCAATAGATCAAGTAGATCAATAGATCACAAGTGGTCATGAGGGTGGTGGTGGAATGGTGGTTTGATTTACTGATTTACTGCTTTAGGGTAAGTGTAAAAAAGCGTAAATTTGGAAGTTATAAACATAAAAAGAATAAGAAACTTTATTTATTTATTTATTTATTTAATTTATTATTTATTTATTTTTTCTTGATGGTCTGAAACCATTATTTTCGAAATCTAGAGATCCAATAACATATATAAAGACATAAATTATTGTATCATTACATAAATATTTAATAACTCGGGCACCGCACCGGAAGCCAGCACCGGTGCAGCTGTCAACTCCTACTCTCTGAGTCAGACTCCTTCTCCATTCTTTCTTTCTTTATTTCTTCCTTCAGCCTTCTTCATTCCTCCTTCGACCCCTGTTTTGCACTCTGTGCTCTTTTTTTCAGTCCGGAAGCCCGCCTAATGGGGGTCCTAGACACCTATATCGGACTTATAACCATCCATATTCGAGTTCTACGGACTCATAACCCTTAAAAAGGACACCAATAGATTGTTGGTTTATACGAATGTTTTAATTAACTCGGCAGCGCAGTGGCTCCAGCACCGGTGCCGAAGCCAACTCTGAATCCTTCTCAGCCTCCTTCCTCCTTCCTCATTCTTCTCTTCCCTATTCCTCCTCCTTCTTCCTTTCTTCTTCTCCCTTTCTTCTTCTTCTTCCTCTGTTTTGCAATTCCATGCATTTTCTTCTTCTTTTTTTCAACTGGGGACCCCCCTCCGGGGGGGTCCCTGGACTCCGAATCCGAATCCACTCCGACTCCGTCTCCGATTCCAACTCTACCCATCAATGTCTCCAGTTTCGTCTTTTAACGATCATTTTTTAATTTTACGGGGGGCAAGCCGTCCTCCCCTTACGGGGGGACGCAGAGGACGTAATCTCGTCTCGACGAGAATTACGTTTATCATATATGCTCACATCCATAATTTCACTCTGGATTCGTTAAGCCTAATGGTTTCAGGACGAATGAGCTTGGCGCTAAAGGGGTCAGGACCCCCTTAGGGTGACCTAAGCGGGTCATCTCAAACTCGCGGGGGATCAGTTTATCACATACAATAGATTATATTCCAAGTTTGAAGGCGATAGCTTCTATTCCTGCTAGCGAAAAGGGTGGGTTCGGAACCTGTACACTTACTACAACGATTAATCGAATGTTAATTATTGTAATTATTTTCTTTCGAATGTATTTTTCAATGTAAAAAGCCAACCAAGCACGTAGAAAGACGATTTAAACACCTCCGATTTAGGGGTAATCGATCAAGATAATCGATTGGAGCCATCAAAAATGATCTATCGATCATTAAAATCTAGGAACCAAAAAGCCCCATTTGGGGGGCTCCGCCCCCCTTTTGGGGTTAAAATCCTTGAGTTCAGTCTCAGAACCTTCGGAAATCGGTCTTCCAGACCTTAAATTCGGTCTCACCGACCTTAAAAACCCTAGGTTTGACGTATCAAACGTCAAAATCTGATGAAATGATGGAAATTTCCAAGTCAGCTGCCGACATGACTGGAATTTCCAAAAACCTTCCAAAATGGTTTTCAAGTCTTTGCCTTCGACGTGTAGGGCTGCCAATGGGGAAAATCCCCAAAATCCTCCGGAGGTGGGGATCTTGACAAATTGAGCAAAACGTTAAAAAAGTAGCTAAAAAAGCTAAAAAATGCTAAAAAAGGAACAAAATATGACTAGGTTATAGGTTGCCCTTTTAGGAACCAAAAAAACCCCCCCTCTGGGGGCTCTGCCCTATTCTGGAAAGCTAAACCTCCGGCCAAAGGAATACCATAGGGTAAACCCCAAAGATGGTAAGGGTCGGGGTCTCTCGGCAGTTTAGCGGTAGTTTCCCCCCCCTTACTACTTATATTGTATTGTTATTTGCTGTTTCCATTGTAAATTTTATATCTGTATGTATATTATTAATAAAGGTAAAAATTGTGTTAAGATTTATTTTCTTTGGAATAAATGAAAAAAAAAACATCAACGTAACGGTACCAGCCTATGGAGGTAAATTGTGGTAATATGTGGTAAGTTTCTATTAACTCCATGAAGAATGTTACTGAAAACTGGGGCATTAAGTCGATGAACCCTACATAATCCGGAGGTTTGTTTGTAAAACATTTATCTTGAAATTGAAAGAATGGTGATCGAGTGTGAGGTAAACTTAGTTGTGTTTAATAATAGGAAAGGTTGTTTGTAGGGTGTATATATATATATATTATGACGTGTTAAATGATAATCAAATAAATCTATGGTGAAATTTACGGGAACTTTAGTGAATAGGGATGTTGTGTCAAAACTATATAATCATAATTACAACTAACATTACATCTTCAATTTTAATCATGATGGCAATAATTAACTAATGCTAATAGCTAGAGAACCTAGATATTATATATATATTATATTATATATATATATATTATATATATTATGTATATAGTATATATATATAGACTATATATATATATATATATATATATATATATATATATATATATAATATATATATATATTATTACGAAGAATAAATACCTTAAGCCTGATCAAAATGGGGGGTTTCGCATCACAAGTTAAAAAGTAAAAATTTTTCTTTAAAAAATGATGTTTTTCATTCACAAGTAAAAAATAAAAAAATTTCTTTCTCGTCTCGCTGTCTCGATGTACTACACTGACAGGCGTAAGGTGTTATTCACTCGTATAAAAGCTATTTATAACTAATAATTACTAATATTTAACGTGTTATTAATAATTA
>JABUQX010047952.1:25000-26956 GCA_015478945.1 Trachelipus rathkii
CTAAATTTGGACCAGCATTCCAGCAATGTATTCCTTTTCCCTGCTAGCTATTGTAGTTTGAGATATGAGATTAATACAGTATAAGAAATTTTTGCTGGTTAATGAAATACATTCTTCCATATATATAATATATATAAATATATATATATAATATGTGTAACGTTAATATGTAGATCCATTCTGTGAGGGAAAACGTTAAGAAGAGTGTAACGATACTTTTTGGATATATATATAGATTAATTCTGAATGTATAGCTACTGTGATTAGGGCTAGTGTAATATAGAGTAGGTAAGCTTCAGATTGATATATAGTGTGGTAGCTAGACCTAATGGTGAGGCATATATAAGGTGAGATTATATAAAAATAAGTAGTGGTTATGTATATATATAACAGGTGGTTTTGGGGGTTGGCGGGATAAAATGAGAATGGTAGGAGGTGGCATTGATTTTCTAGTGATTCTCAGAACCTGCGAAAAGTTAATATATATATATGTATTATATATTATATATTATATATATATACTATATATAATATATATAATTATATAATACACTTACTTATTAAACACCAAGAGTATCCATAAGTTATACTATATAGAGTTTGCCGTATATTTAATATCGTAGTGTATATATTATATAGGATATATAGTATATATAATATATATATATATCATATACTATTATATATATATATATATTAATACGAGGGAGTCCTACTATAGCGTAGACACTCCGCACCTCGAGAAAACGATCCGCTAGTGACTGACTCTCTCCGCCCTTCAGACCATCAAACCTACTAGTATATCGCCAATAGTGATCTAGTAACCGTCCTGAGTGCAACGTCTCCAGCACTTATCCGCCGTATTCTCCTTTACTTAATTAATTAGTGCTAACTATCACAAAATAGGTTTATATATTAATATACTAAAGTATATAAATTTCCTTACCCAATATCTTTATAATTATAAAATTATAAATATATTATAAATACTATATATATAGTATAGGATATTATTGACTATATATATATGGAATCGTATAAATAATTTGATAGTTACTCTTTAATATTAGGTAGGAATTTATGAATTATCGAGAGATTATTGTGTTTCTCTCTCTACCCGTTCCTCTTCAAGAGATCAAGAGTTAAATGTCATATAGGCTTCCATAAGTTACATATAGAATGTGTTAGGTTCATACCAGTATAAGATTAACAACAAACCAGTTAATTTTTTTTTTTTTTTTTTTTTTTAACCATTTTATTTATATCTTCTTCACATTCATTGAACACCCGATAAATACATGTAGAAATCCTGAAATGTTCTTCTGGTCTTTGGAGTCTAACCATTTATAAATAGCCCAAGAAAATTGTTATTATATTCCTACCCTTTTATTATTCCCCTATTGTGTAGCCCTACTAACCCTATATTATACCTATATATATATATTTATATATTATATAATATATATATATATTATATTAATAAAATATAAGGTATTTTTATATAGATAGTATATATATTATTATCATATATATAATTTATATATAAAAAAAAATGCATATTATATGATATATATATTATAGGATATAAAATATAGTATATATATATTATGCTATAGTATCTATATATATATATATATAATATAAATATACATATAATTATTATATACATAATATATCTAATACCTTACTATATATATATATATAGTATATTATATAGAAGTAATTTTAAGGTATATTATATCGATATTAATAAATATAATATATTATATAGTTTATAATATATAATTAAATATATATATATTATATTAATATATATATTATATTTATATATATAAATATATATATATATATTATATTATAAAATATATATATATTTATAATATTATATGAAAATAATAAATTAAATTATATATATTATATAATAAATATATATTATAATATATATTATATATTATA